>JANQDE010000066.1:807897-990321 GCA_037157785.1 Cephalotes varians
ATATATATATATATATATATATATATATATATATATATATATATATAATAAATATAAAAATGTAAAAAATTTTTCTATGCGCTATTAACATTTACAAAAAAAATCACATTTTTAAGCAGGCAATATTTTGAATAGATAATAATACTCATTTATTCAGGGTACGAAACAGAAGCTGTAAATAGCCTCATTTTAATTATAATTGATACGAAATACTTTAGTATTTCGATAATCGATTTCTGATGCGATAGTGGCCACAGAATACGCCAATTGTTCCATTAATTTCGCTAATAGAAGTTACCGACGTGTAATTATTTCTAGATAATGACATAAAATATATTATTATCATTTCGATTCGTGGTTGCGATCAACCATGGATCGACGTCCGCCAATTAAAGTCTCTTCTTCCCCCCCTCCTCTCTCTCTCTCTCTCTATCCTTAATGCAAACATATATTCATTATTGCGTACGCATTATATGTAATCAATTATTTATTTATTAATCAAGTTTTTCACTAATATTTCCTTATTATTTATTATTTATCTCTTATCTACTTTTTATTTCATACACCTTGAAAGAAATTATATATCTCAGAAATATGAAATAAATTACTCTCTGATATATCACTCTCTTTCTTATGGATCTCTGGAAGTCTTTTGCTTCCCACGGTCGCTAGAGTCTTTAACTCTTTTGTCGTAAAGAGCACCGATTTGTTTCGTGAATTTACAGTCGACACGCGTCAAAATGACTCGCCTCGCTGTAAATTTGAATCAACAAAATGACGCATTGTGTTTTCGCGCTGGAAATTTACTTAATAAGGAAATTGTTGATCTTCCTGCGACTAATATGCTAATAGGTCTCTAAAAATATGCGCGTGTACGAGTAAATATTTACGAAGCATCGCGCGACAAACCGACAATTGCGGTTTCAGGTCGCGTCGCGGCGATTACTTTATCTCACGGCGATCCGCTTTGCGGATTTACGATTGTCTTAGCAAGGCAAGACCGACGCTCGAAGTCAATGTCTAATTCGAGAATTCCGATACATTGATCAATAGCGAGTTGCGCGGAACGTGCAGCAACGGTGGACACGCAACGATTGTCTCCGACAGAGGCGTCATTCAATCGAGTTGTATTTATCCTTCACGCCGTTAAAATAATCGTTCAATTGCGATTCAATGTTTGAATGCTTAAATGAAGGAACGCGACCACGGGACGACATCCGACGATTCCACCGCAAAACTATGAATCTTTCGTTTCGTGAGATTAATGACTATTCGTTGATCGTATTTGTTAAACGTTACACCAAAGTTTTGGATATTTTATTACAGAGACAATAATCTATCTCCGCGGATTTACAATATTGGGGCACGAGCCAATTCGGATGGTTGAGTTGCTAAATTCCAGTCAAGGAAATGGTAAATAGCAATCTTTCAGTGACGTTTCTGAAAATATAACGGCATCTTTATCCTCTGAGACACACACGACGTCTCGGTTTATCTCGCGCCAGTTTATCGTTCAATGGCTTCATGGGGGAAAGGCGAATTGATAGAAGTGAACACTATACCTGCACATAATTACAAAAAACTATATATATGACAGTGTGAAACACTTCGTAAATCAGTTTTCACACGTGAGAATGAGAGTACTTGTGCTAAATATTTTTTAAGTTATAATTACATAAATTATTAAAAAAATTAAGTTGCAAAAAATAAAGATGGTCTATAGAAATATCTGTTTAAACGAATTTTTTTTTTATCGCCATTGTTACTCGATTACATGATGCCTTCGACAAAAATTTCTCTGCCTGTTCGCGAATCCATCCGGAAAAGATTTAGACAGCTATCAGCCAATCGCCACGGGCGTTTAGGCCTTTTGTCACGGCTGCACCGATTTGTTTCGTGGATTTATGGTCGGCAAGGCACGAGCCAAAGAGCTGAGACTCGGCGCGTTCTCTCTTCCTCTTTCGGTCTCGCAGTCGTCGGTATAAGTTTAAATCGGGAATGGCGAGCCGGGAGGCCGTCATGCGGGAGGCGCGATGGTATTTTTATCGGGCTAAATATAGGTAAACCTCCTATACGGAACGCCATACCAGCGCCGCTGCTCCGGTGTGCCGAGGAGAACCACGAGAGTGGGAGCGAGAGAAAGAAGAAGAAAGAGAGAGGAGATCCGGGGCGTAACTACTCGTTAACGGGCCGCACCGCGTAGCACTGGCTCTTCTCCGAGTACCCCGGGGTGACCGCAAAGGAGCATTCATGGGAAAAGAGAGGTGGACGAGATCCCTTGATTAATACCGTATAAACGAATGACTCTCCTCCCGCGAAGTCGCGTTACTCTGATAACCGTAATCGACGTACGAGCCTTGAGGCAATCGCGGCGTTTTAATTGTCGCGAAGCGCAAGTCATAATAACTTAAATCGTTCTCGAGACGTTCGCGTTTATCGTAAAAAATCGATGAAAAATGTGAGAGTATCAACGAGCTCGCGTACTTTATCGCGAAGAACTGATTGTGCGAAAAAAATACGGAGACGTACCTGCATGTCTCATGGCGAATTACGAATAGCTGTCATTTGTTAAACGGTAATTGAGATGTGACAATTTCGTACAATGTAAATCAGACAACGTCCAATTACATCAGATATCTTGCGGAATTTTTGTGAAAAATATTTGATATTTCGCGGAATATTTAAAACAGAGGATTTTGGTTAGTGATACATTCACTGAGAAAAACAGTTTGATTATATCAATTAAAATGTCTATAGTAAAATTTTGATGAAATTAAGCAGAATTTCTGGTTATCATGATAGGATTCCATATTTTATAACTAGAATGTTTGATAGATTTACCTATAAGAATTTAGTTAGTATTTTCAAATAAATCTGTAAAACTTGTTATATGAACTGGACGTTTCTCCGCGAACAATACGCGGATGTTATTCTCATAAAAAATCACAGAATAAAATAAAAGCTACAGCATTGTGCGAACTTTCGATATTCTAATAAGCTATTTCTTTGAATATAAGTCCCCAAAATTATGTTCGAAAACAAAAGTAAATAAGAGATATGTTTTGTGACAGTACAGTTTTTACTTCTGTACAAAAATTAATTCAGGAATTGAATAATTTCTAGAAATTATATTCAGGCGCTAAGATATAACAATGACAGCTGAGATATTATTGAAAAATCTTGTGTCTCCCCCAGTGAAATTATATGCACGTTACAACGATTAGCTCAATCATCTAGAAATTCTGATATATTTATCAGGAAGGAATTAATCAAACTCATCTGATAATTCCTACAGATATCTGATTAGTTTATTTCGAACATACTGATTGAATCTACCAGATTTTTTCCAGTGAGTTAGAAGCGCATATTAACCGAATCATGTAATGCGTAAACGAAATGATCCGTTTTGATGAGTTCCGATGTATCACTTATCGCTGCTTCATATGGTGCTTTGTTAATAGCGTTCGCCCTTGTTTACACCAATCGTTTGTATTGTGGTGATAACGCGGGCATTTTTCGGACGAGCGGTCCGGCTTCTAGCCGCTTTTAACAGACCGTACAATATGATCGTACTACCATAGGGCGGTGTCCCATGACCGCAAAGAGCTTCCGCAGAGGGAGATGGAGGGAATGTAATTTGAATTCGATTCGAGGGCGAATCACCCTGGCAGGCGCACAGGTGGAGTGAAACTCCACCACTGTTCGCCGCTGCTCGACACAGATTCGCGTAAAAACTCCTGTGTTCCGCCAACGTGTTCCCTCATTCTCTACAATTCTGCGGACATTTGTAGTTTGGCTCTAAATATTGCTTCTTGAATATGGCTACGCGCGTAGCGTTAAAATACTGTTGTTCGATCCACATTTTCAGACTATCAAGATTTTTTAATAAAAAGCACTTTTACATTATTACATAATTTTGTATTTTCAGATTAAATAATTTGGAACTATCTTCTATTTAGTAATTCACTAATATTTGTCAGCTAATATTTGTTGTAATAAATTAAGAATTTTTTTATTAAAAATATTTCTTGCTTTTTATAAAACTTTTCAAGTTCTATAAATCTGAGATATTCGAAGCATATGTTAATATAAATCTATGACTTAACGGATTCGAGGAAACCGAGAATGCGATCTTCTAGGAGATGTCTAGCAAACCTGGTGGGTAGTCAGGTGTTTTCTGAATAGCGACGATACTACTCCGTTCGGTACAACAAAAGTATTTCACGGCAAGACATAGTCATTCATTTATTTTGCATCATTATATGCATTATACACGCTCCTATTTAGCATAATATATGTATATCGTTTCACCTTTGCTCCTCGTATCTAAATATCATAATAATTATACATTTTCTCTATCACAAGCAATATCGTACAGCAACAAAGTCGTCGAATGAAGAATGGTGATTCGATTTTATGTGATCCAATCGTTTTTAATTGTAAAGGACACACGATCAAATTTATTTTTTCTGTATTTATATGAGAAAAGCGATTGTATGCGATCGATTTTTAAATCATTAATCCCTTTCTTTTTTTACTTTTCTCTTTACTTACAAGTACAGTATATTGTAAAAATTGAAAATATGATATTAAATACGGCGCCTTTTTTTCGTCGCACAACGTTAAATTGCAACAAATCATCGCTGCAACCAAGCCACATTCCTCGAATTTCTCGCGATGTTTCTTTTATCTCGACTTAGTTTACATATCAGCCACCTCAAAACTTTAATTTTGGATTAACAAGTGGTTGAGGCATTAGAGAAAAATATTATAGAAATATATAAAATCTTTCATTCGTAATTTACATTTGTGAAATAAATAGGGGAAGAACATGGCTATATTTGTATTATCATACACGAAAAGTACAATTTTACTAAAGTATCTAAAAATTTAGCTAGATGTAAAAATAATTTGTTGGACTGGAAAAATAATGTAAGACTCTCAAACATAATGAGTGCGTAAAAGCTGCAAAAAGATTTTCTAGCAACCAACGTTCTGCAATTTTAATTATCTAGCAAAATTATTTTCAGATCTGTATCTAACTATAATAAATTTTTAGATATTTCAGCAAGCCGTTCTTTTTATGTAGATAATCGATTTCTGAATATATATTTAAATTTTCACAGTTGCAAAATAATTATTAAAGTAAAATATAGTCAAGTAAAATTTGATTTTTGATGGTTCGCAATTTATGTTTTCACATAATTGATAAAAATAATTAATCAATGTACTAAATTAAAGATAGTAAAAACAGTAAGTTAACAATCATTTCCATCGTTATGCGAGTATAAATTTCACGTTGTGATTTCTTCTATACACAAATAGTCAATAATGTCGTAATGTGAAACATCGATATTTCACATCGACATTTTTCGCTTTATTAACGAGAATAACGGTTTAAGTGTTATTACAGCGATTTGCCGAAGGCAGTTCGCAGAAGAATTGTAGAAAAAAATGTAGTATTTTACATTTTTAACGTGGTCACCAAGATACACGTACAAGATGCTAAGTATGTCACTCAACTGTAATCAAGGCTTTGCTATCGCGGTCTGTGATTTCAGGGTAACCCATCATATGGTTTCCGGCTAGAGATAACGAATAGTTATCTAAAAAAAGAAAACGGGAGAAAAGAGGGCGGAATCGGATGAAGAAAGGAATGTGCCACCACACGCATTTTGTTAAAATAGCTTCTATAATTTGTACTATAATTCCGCATACATATCGTAATCGGTGTTCAAGATCGATCGATTTGCTATCCCTCCGGTCAGACTTTATCTCCGTCACTAGATTCCGAGACAAACGAATGTAATGTCAAGATCGGAGGGACGATGGGCTTGTTTTTAATCTGGTGGTTTGATCGGATCGGATGTTCCGTTACTCTGCGAGTCCAAGTGTCCCGTGGCGTTTCCTTCGACGCGATATTATCACGCGATACCGTGGCAGCGTAATGCGCCGATAAGATCGCCTCGCGAGAGCTTTCGTCCGATCAACAACGCCGCTGCGCAGATCGCGTATCGAAACGCGCTGGAAATTGCGCACGCATGACGCGTGAAATGCGCCAGATTTGAAATTGGGTTAAATGAACGTTTATCGTCGTTCTTACCTACTCGCCTCAGATAAATGAAGTTTATCACGGTCATGTTAAATGTATGTGTTAAAACACATAGTTTTCGTCGATTATCTTTTGAAACTATGACGAGATGTGACGCGGCTCGATAAACGAACGTGACGAATGCACGAATAAGATGCATCTTCACCTACTTCGATTTTTTCAGCCACGAAAACATATTATCAAACGCCACTAAGGAAAAATTATTGCTTTAATGAAACGTCAATGTATCAATGATGGAGATAGACACTTAAAAAACAAAGAATTCAATAAAGAAGAATAGTATTCAATAATACAGAATAATAGCACGCACGGAAAGAACAGTTTTGCCGAAGTATCTAAAAATTTAGCTAAATACAGATCTGAAAATAATTTTGTTTGGATCAAGAGACGTTCAAGTTAATTGTTAAAATGTTAAAACATTTTGCGGCACTGTCAAAAATGTTTAAGCGTCCTATATAATTATTTTGATGGTCTAACAAAATTATTTTCAGATCTGTATCCAGCTAAATTTTTAGATATTTCAGCAAAACCGTTTTTTCCGTGTGAAAACAAGCATAAAGTTATGAAAAATCAGAAACTTTGTCTGTATCTCATATCCTGTGTATTTTCGTATTGCAACGCAAATTCCAGCGACATTAAACTTTCATTTGCCATATGTATTTATCAAAGAATACTTTTAACACCCACTGTTTTATAATTATTTACATACTTCTAGTCACTTAAAGTCATTTAAAAATAGATACAGCGATGCAACAATATATTACAAAGTGCAAATATATTGAATATATATTTTTTAAAGTTATCTTCTTTTTCCAAGATAGAATAGTTTTTGCAACGGTTAACCGTTTCTAGAATTAATTCGGCTAGCAAAAGAGTGTTTCAAACACGATTGAACGAGAACCGCCGACGAGGATCACTCGATCGTCATAAATTTGACACGGGCGAACGTCCGATACAGTGTCGCGACGTTTATTTTACGCGAACGCGCATCCCTCGTACCGCCGTGTGGCCAACACGAAAATCGACATGTTCCGCGCGCGGCAGACGCGACAATAAAAATAGAATGTTCGTCCTATAAAAGCGTCCTAAGTGCAAACGTTTACCAATCCTCCCTCTTTCTCCTCCCTCGCCCTCTTCGCCCCCTCATTCTTTCTCTGTCTCGCTTTCGCGATGGAGAGTCGGCGTAAAAACACGGCCTTGCCCGGCACGCGGTACATGCGAACTCACCCATGTGAGGCAAGAGTGAGTCATTTGGAGTCACCTCGTGGAGAATAAGAGAGTGCCTGGATACATGCCTGCGTATGCCCGTCGATGTGCGTGAGAATGCACGAGAGATGGAAAGAGGATAATTTGTTCCGAGAATATTTCCCGATTAGCAAAGGCATTTATGCATAGAGTCCAAAGTGACACGACAAAACACAAGATAGTACGTTTAATTAATGAGTTAAGAAATCATTTATCAAGCATGTGAAGTGTATCGCGAGAATGCACGAAGATCAAATTAAACATCGATCAATCATATTAAATAGGGTGTTCAAACTTCGGAAAAGTATATCTTTAATTCTTTTCGCGCACGACATGTTCAACAGGATAAGATGTTAGAATCATTTATGAGGATCGTTTAAAATTCGGATTTTAATAATCTTATGAACCAACTAATCTCATAAAAATTCTGTTAAAAGATTCTTAATAAACCAGTGAAAAAAATGAAAATTTTATATTCTTGAATATTTCCCCCATGTGTTACGTGAATCAAAAGACAAATTTTCAAATTTATCAAATCAAAAGACACGGTAGCATCAATTACGCCCATCCCTATGTATCTTTACGCGAGCCGACCAATTGCGTGGACTTGAAGTTATTGGATCTCAGAGATCGAGCTCTCAATGAATAGCTTAGCTTCGAATTGTATAAGAAAATTGTCCTTATTTTTTCTCTACGTTTCTTCTACGAACGGATTACGATGTAAAGTTCCACTGGAAGTCCATTAAAAAAACGTCATCGTCGACGTCGTCGTCGTCAGATAAAGAGCCTACGTGACTTTCTTGCTTTCATAAATATATACACAACATATTACATAAACGTACACATAACGTATACATTGTCTCCTAGTATGAATCAAATACTTTTCGGAGAGAAGAAACGAACGCGGAACAAACGCGAGGTGAAAGAGAGAAAAGAATTTAGACACGAAGAGAAGAGAATCGCCGACTATCAGCATCTTTCTCGACCTCGAGGTCGCGGCCGACGTTCCTCGTTGCTTCCGGGAGAACAACGCACGCTGGAAAGCACGTTGCAGGAGGAGACCGTTTGGTACAGGACGACGAACTCGGGAGCGGCAGGAGCGGCAGTTCGCCGCATCGCTGCCGTCGCTCGCTCGCTCGTTCGCTCGCGTCGTTCTCCTGGTCGACGACTCGCGACTGCGCCGTTATAACTGCGGCTTGCGGTCGGAAACACGTGGGAACCCGAGGGAGAGGAGGTTTCTCTCGTACGCCTTTGTGCGTATCGGCGGGTGCGCGCTTGCATACGTGTGTCGGCGTTGCATCGTGTGTGCGCAACGTCCCGTGGGAATCCATACCTTGCGCAAAGGGAAAGAGAAAGAGGGACAGAAGGACGAAGAACGACACAAAAGCGATCCATCCCAAACGTGGAGCAACTCCCCCCCTCCCCCCGATAAATCCCATTTTCTTCCGTGTTTTTCCTCCTACGCGACCCCTGGGACGCCGTTTTACGATGCTACGTGGAAATCGCTGTCCTTCGATCGTGAATTTCGTCGATCGGCCGCCTGCCTCTACAATCACCCTGAGCTGCGAGGATTACACTTTTTTGTGGGATTTTAATTGTGTAGCGCACTAAGAAAAATGTTGCGATTATATCAACGAAACGAGTAGAGTGCATTTTGGTGAGGTCAAACAGAATTTTTGATTATCATGATTAAATATTTATAGTTAAAACGTTTGAGATAGACTCAACTATAAGGATTTGATTAGTATTTTTTTCGTGGGGTCTATATAAATTTTTAATTATATTCACTATGCATTCCCTGCGAGTATCCCAATACGATGATTATCAAGGAATTTTATATTTAAAAAAAGAATTATCTGTTTCTGGCAATTTCTAAAAAAATTTAACCTTCAATGTACGATCATGGGTTGTTTTCGTTTGAGCCAAAATTACTTTCTGAAATTTCTAGAAGGCCTGAGCACGTAGCGATTTCTATTGGGTATGTAAAAAAAGTTTATGGTAGAGCTAATCTGTAGGCACAAGGACGACGTGCTGCGTCAATACTGTTCCGAATGTCGAAAGATCAAAATCTGTTGTGCACGTTTTTCGACCCATGATCGGATATTTCGTAGGTAAAAATGAAATTTTTTCAAAACGTGCTTTTTGTTAAATTTTTGAATTTTAAGTAATTTTAAACGTATTTGTATATTTTCAAGCCAGTATGTGAAGAACATCACATAAACTACTGTCAAAACTGCATGTAATTTCAGTTATAATTGGATTAATTTATATTTTAAAAGTGCATTATTTTTAATTCAAAGGTGTATCAATTAATTTTTTATGAAAAAACTTAGAAAAAAAAGTATTTTTTTTACTTTATACATCTTTTTCTCTGTTTTATTACATTTAAAAATAGCTTATTTTCAAATTACATTTTATTTATAATTATTATTTTAATCTGACGCTATTGCACTATTTTTTTTAATACATCTTTTTTTCTTTAAGAAACTATAGTTCTTTTTTATTTTAAAAAATTTTTTATCTACTTTAGAATTTTTTGAAAATTTCTTGTTTTTTTGGATTTGTTGTCGATATTTGCTAAAAAATAATAATTAAAAATTTATTTTTTACTAAATTATAATGATGGTTTCTTAAAATAAAATGTTTAAAGTACACGAATTTTTTCAGATTTTTTAAGACATATTTAACATTTAAAAATCCAAAACAAAAACGATCCATGATCGGATAATTAAGTTGCCGAAAAACACGTTGTACGTTGAGGATTAATACGTCCATTTTCCAACAAACGTATTGGTTGAATCTACTAGATTTTCAAATAATGCAATCAGATTCTTTTTCCAGTGCAGGATTCGTCAAGGAGTTGTTTCGAAGTTACGTAATATTGTTTATGTCGTGTACATATTTGAGATGTTAAAAATATATTATAAAAAAATATACTCTAAAAAATAATGTATTCTTTAATAATAAAAATACATATTGTTTTTATATATTATCAATATATTATAAAAAATAAAGATATATAGCTTTACTTATTATCATACATTTCTCCTTCAGTGTATTACTTGTTATATATTAAAAGTTTAAATGTTTTTATGCAAGTATTTAAATTTATTTTTTAATTTATTTCTTTTTTGCAAATCTTTTTAATATTAACACTTTCACGTCCGCACGGTTCACAAAATTTTCTTCTCTGTCGCCGGCAAATGACGACAGACTTGCCAATGGCACCACGTTGGTGTCACCGGACGTGAAAGAGTTAATATATCGATTTTTAATATATCGCATCGCTTATTATAATTGTTTTTGCCTGAAATATTAATAGACGTAATTGCACGATATTTATTTAAAGTATTTACTTAAAAATTTATGTTTATAAAAAATATAATTTATATTTATTGGGTTGGCAAGAAAGTTCTTTCGTTTTTTTAGCTTAAAATTGTATATACAATGTTTTCGTCAAAAATGAATGAAATTTAAATTTTAAAAAAAGGATTTTAAAGTTTGAAATCTCTCTACTTTCAAGAGCTTATCATATTTTTAGAGTTTATGTGAGTTTGGTAATTTTTACATACAGAAAATTATGAGCTGAAAAAGATGGAAAATTTTCTTCTCACTTTGYTGGTTTGTAACGTGCCCAAATTAAATTTGARAAAATTTTTGAYTATCTMYTGTRAAAGCTTGAAGCTTTCCCTACAAAATCGTTTTTTACAAATGTTTCTACGATTTTTTATTCTTAAGTTAAGTTAAACAAGGATTCTGACTTGAATGCTTATAACTCCATTAAAAATCATCGTACCGTAATTTGTAAAACAGATTCTGAAAGCTGAAACTTTGCTCTATCAAATGGTGTCATACTAATCTTGTAAAATATAGAAATTTTTAAATTATAAAAATTTTAGAGCTAAAAAAATGAAAGAACTTTCTTACCAACCCAATAAGAAAACGGTTCATTAACAATTCGAGTCTTTTAAAATGACAAGTCCATGCAAGATTGTGCTCTTGCGAGATTCGTACAGATTGTTTCTTTTTATTATTCCGAAAGAATACGAACAATCGTAACTTGCTTGCAAAACAATAAAAATTTACTTATTTTAAGAGATCCAAATTCTAAAAAGATCTTAATCTTAGAAAGGGAACGTTTTCTTGATTGACGTGTGTTTCTATACAATTTAAGTCTTAAGGAAGAATACGCAAACAGATCCGCGAAAATTACTGTCGCACTCGATGTCGAGGACATGGGTAATCGATTCCGAGCGGGCGCAAAGCTCCTACAAATCCAGAATAAACCTTGCGCGGCAGCTTGCTGTTGCATAAAAAATAGCTTGCACTCGCGCGGGCGTAATCTCGCGTGGTACGCGACGCAGGTAGCGAACGACAAGACGATAGACACGTCCGCGTGAAGGGTTCGATAAAATCCTGCCGTTTTTTCCGCCACGCCGCCGGGGATGCCCGTTTTACGAGCCAACGCGAAAAATATCGTATCCACGGAGATTCCTTTGATCGGTCATCCGTTGCTTTGACGAGATCCGCTGAATTTATAATTAACGAATTTTTTTCTGATTATACTCTCCAGTTTACATACAGTATTGTATAAGAATTATTGTCAGGCTCGTCTCGCCTGTGCAATCACATGCGAAACGATGTTGGCAGAGACGTAAGGAGTTGTGCGTAGCTATCCAAAGCGCATCAATAAATCTTTTCCGTATTTTTCTTTAATTTGCCGACGTGAAGATCGCTTTCACGAAAAATTGTATCTCGGCAATTGGTCGTTCGTGATAGCTCCAGAACTAAGTTGGAAAGCTTACGTTAGAAAAGCTGTTTGGACTTTTACATTGCGAAACATGTCCAACAGTATCCAAAAGAGAATAAAAAGAATAACAATATACATTCTTCCCTCTCATCGTTCTAACAGACAGAAAATTAAATAAAAATATTATTCAAAAAATAATAAATTTGAAATTTAATAGTTAAAATTGACAAAAATTTGATCTCTAGAAAATGTTTAATTGTGAAAGCTCAGTAAGTCGATTGCATTACAAATGAAGAAGCTTTTGTAAACAACATTGCGAATTTATACGATTTTTTCCGAGCTGTTTCTGGATTTCCGGACGGTAATGTATATTACCATGAGAAAGTTACAATTGATGGAGGTAATAAATAAATCAGCAATCCAATGCAAATCACGTTTCTTTGCGATAACACGATAAATGAAAGGCTATGACACGAACCGACCACACGCATAATCTACGACAATTTGTCTCCCACGGAAAATGGCCGGGAACAAAATATGACTGTGGCTTCGAGGGTATAAAAGTTTGAAAAGCTGGCCGCACTTAGAGAACTATTCCGCGCGCTAGTTCCACGTGGCCTCCATCTCCTCCGCTAGAAGCTTTAATCCCTATAACGCAGGAAGTGAAGGAGTAGACTTTAGTACACGTGCGGAACTCATGGAGCACTTGAAACGATCTTGTGCTTTTAGCGTGTACTACACCGGGATGTGTTGCGCGTTGAAAAAAATGCGGCGGAATAACCGCCTAGTTAAAATCTTATTGTTACATGTATTATGATAAGTTTGCATGAGAGCTACGCCCCCTCCCCCTCCAGGAATTACGCTTAAGATGATCACGTTCTAGCTAATTTCATAATGAGAATTATTACGTAATTTTAAGAAAATTGAAATCAAGAATAAACGTGAATTCTTTTTATCTCTAGCAGATACTACATTCCTGAAAATATGTCTACATTTGCTATAAAATTTTGTATGAACGTTTGCTATCTCTAAAATTTTATGTACACGACTTTGTTGAAGTATCTAAAATGTAGCTGCAGATCTAAAAATAATTTTGTTTGGATCATCAAAATAGTTACGTAGAATTAGTTGCTAGAATGTTAAAACTTTTTACGACATTGTCATCGGTGCTTAAGTATTCGACATATTATTTTCATGGATCAATAAAATTATTTTTAGAATCTAGTTTCTGTATCTAGCTAAATTTTAGCAAAATCGTTCTTTTCGTGTACGGCTGTATACGCTTCATATATGGCTTCTCATTCAATTAAATCCGATTCAAAAAAGTTCGACAAGCGATAGATTATGTCTCACCATGTCCGTGTGATTGCAGAAACAAGATACTATGGATTTTGTAATTGCTAATAAATCGAGTTTGATATGATTTCTGAACTTATAGGCGCGAGCGTGGCAGAGTTGATCGGGCGAAGACAAATGATCGCGTAAAGTCTCGCCATTTGTCAAGTACGTAAGTGGAATGAACGCAATTGACCCGAGATTCCCGATTACTTCGTAATGAGAGAATCCATCGGCATTTTATCGAGTGCTCGTCCGTTCGTCCGCGCGCATCGCATTTTCGCGTAGACATATCGCCGACTCGCCCGTATTTAATAGAAACGGCTGACGCCCATCGACCTGTCAATAATATCAAAATTGTGTACCGCGGTATTCCGCGAGTTAGCTACAAACGTAATTATTGGAATAAATTTACATGACGAGAATCGGCTCGTTCTATCTCGATAGGTTCGTTCTATCGGTGAACCAATCATGGTACACGCTTCCAATGGAAATACGTTCTAATTGGTACAATAGGATGGACTCGGCTGTCATGAAGTTTATAAACTTTCCGCGTCGCGCATATTAATTTCCAGGGAATATTTTCAATTATGCCACGCGCTCCGATTTATTCGATCAAGGAGAATATCGCAAATGTAAATATAATTATTTTTTAAACAATAGAAATTCAAATATTATGATATAATATTATGAATCAACAAATCATACGCATTTATTATTTTTATCTTGTAAACAATATAGAATGTTTTTGTGGAGACATTTAATTTTTTATTCATCTTTTATTTAAGTTAATTATTTACTTTAACTCGTCAGTATAAAATAAATTTCCTAATAACATATCCCTATGATTACAATATTTTACTGTCTTCTTGATTAACTCAACATCACTTATCGATGCAATTATCTACTCCGAATTACATCTGTCTTTCAGAAAATCGATCGATGTTTTACGCAAATGTATTCAATGAGACGCGAAACTCTCGGAAACCAGTGTTTTATAATTTCGCAAAGAGCAAGTCGCGCGACACAAAAGCAAAAAGCTTTGCCTCTCTATTCGCGGACAGAATGACGATCGAACGCGAAAAGCAGAATGAAGATGTAGAGTCTCGTGAATCGCTCCGCCATGACCCCGAGCACACTGAAAGGATTAATCCTCGATAGATGATCACACACGACCTAACAACGAGGCGCTTCGACCTGCGGAGCGCTCGAAACTGGTTTCCGAAATGATCCCCGACTCGACCTCACACAACACAACGGCGAGACCATTCCGTCGCGCGCTTGCGACGACGCGAGCGCGCGCGCGTCTCGCGCGTAGAAAGAAGTCTTTCCTCCAGTCCCAGCAGAATCGTGTATGCGACTCGCATCCATCGCGCGTCATAATTTCACGAATAAAAGTCGTCAAATAAATCTGACTTAGGGTGGAAACGTAACCTCGGAACTGATCTCTTTCCGGAACCGGGTCACATTGCAACATATCTTGACCTCTTTTCTGTCTTTCCCAAATTGCAATGACAGAGATATATTATACATCGCCTCTCCACAGTCAAAATATTACGACTAAAAATTAGTTTACTTTAATCTATTGAGTCTCAGGAGACCCTTACGCACTTTTTAAATCTTTGTAACTCAGATCTTAATTAAAATTAAAAATTTTAGATCACAATTGGCGATAAATATATATTTAGGGATAAAAAGAGTTGCTTTTTCTAAAAAATCTAGTCAGTAATGAAGTAGGATGTCTGTGGAAAAAAAGCTATAAAGATTGAAAATGGAGATAAAAGAAGTATAAGTGCTTTTTTATTGATATTCAACTAATAAATATTCAACTAATAAATAGAAGGATAAGTGACCTGAGCCTTTTTACTGACAACTAATAAGTAATTTTGTTTACTATTTTGAGTAGAATACATCGATATAATTATTATAATCACTTAAATAATAATGATATCAATTTAATCTATTTAAAGAGATAGACGAAATCATATATTTGAACATTTGTCTTTCAATTTTTATCTTTTTTCCAGACATCCTACCTCTATCGTCAACTATATTTTTAAAAAGAGTAACTCTTGTTAAATATAAACTATTTATAAATATATTATAATATTTTAAAAATGATTTTGTCAAAGTCTAAAAATTAAGTTAGATACAGATTTGTAAATAATTTTGTTGGATTATATAAAATACCTATTGTATGTATATTCAAGCGTAATGAGCAATGCTACAAAAAATTTTGACATTCTAGTAACCAGCTTGGGTGTCTTATATAATTACTTTGATGATCCAACAAAATTATTTTCAAATCTGTATTTAGTTAAATTTTTAGATACTTCAGCAAAATCAATTTTTCTGTGTATATTTTATATTTATGTAATATATATATATATATATATATATATATATATATATATATATATAAAACACACGTATATACACATCAATTGCGACCTAAAAATTTTGATTAGGACTTGAGTTACAAGAGTTTAAAATATAAAAATGCATAGGGATCTCTTGGAACTTGTAAGTTAAGAGGATATTATCTAGTATAAATACTCGATTTTTTGGAATTCAATTTATAAAAATGGTTAAATTTATAGAACTAACTTTGTTCTCATATTTATTCATATTTGAAGTAATACCTTAAATTGTTGCAAAACTTTTTATTATAAATTGTACAATATACAGATACGCACAGGTCATGTCGCGAAATAATTCTTTCTTATCGGGCGTGGTGATTGCCGCCATCCTCGTCGTCGGAATAAACGAATTTTTATTTTATTTTATTCTTTACGAATATGGTTATCATTCGATCCTCTAATAAATAATTTGAGAAAAATTGACAAAATGGCGGCGCTTGAAAAAAAAACTCCAATTTTTACTAAAAAAATGTTCATCTCTCGCGGCCCGGAAAAATAGTAATTTTAAAGAGATCGAAAAATTGAAGAGTCAAACGATAGTTTAATATGTATGTGCAAAATTGCAAGTCGATCGGTCCAGTAGTTTGTGAGAAAAATACACGCTCGATTTGAAAAATGTCGTTTCGAGAAAAACGCGTTTAAACTTTCTCATACAGTTATGAGGTGGATAATGAGTAATTTCAAGATCATTTTCATTTTCAAGATCCCAAACTATAATATATATAAGAATATATATAAGAATATGCAAAAAAAATTGAATAGATATATATTTTTTTTTACCGATCACACTAGAATACCCTTTTAAATCGTTATTAAAAAGACAGATTAGTAACTCTGCAGAAGTTTGTAATTCTCATTTTTGACTCACAATTTCACGATTGTAACTCTTTTTTAATCGAACCATGACATATGAATCGGCAATACATGGAAAAAATATCGATTAATAAGCACAATGTGAAATTTCAGATCAAACATGCCTGCGCGTCTAATAACGGCGTTATTAATCGCAGTTATTAATTCGGAATGGGAAAAAGCGCAGAACTCGAAGAAAATTACGATCGACCAAAACGCGCCTGTTGCAGTTGCAACTGCAATTGCAGTCACAGTTGCAAACAACATTCCTGAGAGCCCCGGAGCGACAATGCACCGAAAATCACTTCTCCTCGAATGCGCTTATGCTCACTGATGTTTTGCAAGAATAAATGCGGGATATAACTTATACCGGAGTCAGTGTCTCTAAAATTTATGCGCGAAGATGCACACAAGCGGCGACCCGCGATCGCCTTGAAAATGCATGCACGCGTCCTCGCCTCACCGAGGAAAAGTGCATCGAGACACGAAACCCGGGACTAACTTTTCGAAGTTTCTTGCGCGCGTCGCTCGAAGGGTTTTATCCGACGAACGACCCGAACGACGAGCCACGCGACGTACCTTTCAAGGTGAGCGGGATTCGTCTTCCAAAAAAAAAACATCGACGAATGGACCGGCGAAGATCTCTCACTCTCTCTTTCTCTCCCGTATGCGTCAAGTAGCTTTGGACATCGACGCATACGAAATTTTTATCAAAACGTAAGATTTTTGTGTCGCGGAAATAACTCTCCTTGATAAGTGAAAAAATGGATCTCACGCGACGATACGTGAGTGTAGAAATTCTAATTTGAACGGTTATGGTTCGTAATCTCGTATCTCATAACTCTACGTTAAGTTCCCGATTTAATTCTGGCTAAAATGCAACGTGATTCAACGTTCTGATTGCATTGTTAATGCGACAGCCCTTATCTCAACGGCCGAGATCGCTCGTCTGGTAAAAAGAAAAAGTTTTGCGAGAGTCTACCACGAAGTCTTTCACGGTATAGGAATTGTGAATCGCGATATGTAAAATGATATGTGCTGAACAGGAAGAAGGGGAGATACCTGCCTTCGTTTCGTTGTTACAACGAGGAATAGTAAGAAACGGAAGAAATACATATGCATATATAACGTCTTGTTATGAAATAAAAATAATTATTTTAACTTGCTTCCTCTACTTATCCTGGATATCTCGTTTATTATAAGATTCTTAAATAATTTAACTTCTACATAAATATTTAATAGCCTTTGTTCCTTCGAACATAAATTACGAAACAATAAAATTTTACGAAACTATAATTATTTTTTAAAAAAAACTTAAAAATGCTTTATAAACTGCTACAAAAAAAGAAAATCAATCTTCATAAAAATTATAAATCATCATAAAAAATTATTTTATTTATCATAAAAATGATTATCATAAAAAATTAATCAGCTCGAAATTAATTGTGAAGCTCGCGGAAAGACGTGAAAACGCATAAATATCAAAATGATTATTTTCAGCGTCATATCTCCAAAAAAAAAATAAAGAAAAAAAAGAAGTAAAAAGAAGAACGAGGTGAAGCGACTTTCGAATCCATTCGGAAGATTCGCAACCGGACTTACTACCAGATCCAACGCGAGCAACCCGGTCGTAGAGCGCGAACTGGTCAAACGACATTTTCCACGTTGCAAGGTGCCTGCAATTTCTACCGGAGAGATGCATCCCGCCGATGCCTCGGTGCCTCGGCGGCAAACTCAAACTACGATCGACTTTGAGCTCACTCGAAACTTCGATGCGCCGTAGCGCGTGTAGCTAAGTTCTCTCACAGAAGCCGGGAGATGCGCGCGCGCGCGCGAGAGAGAGAGAGAGAGAAGAGAGAAAGAGAGGAGGGGGAACAGAGAGCGAGAGGAAGAAAGAGAGGGCGAAGGAGAAACGACAGCGAAAGATAGAGGTAGGTTGAGGTGAGATAGAAACGATGAAGGAGACGACGAGAGAGTGACGAAGAGGAAGAGGCTAAGTTGGAGGTGTGGAGGAGGAGCAGCAGGAGACGAGAACGTGGAGAGCAGACGAGAGGCGAGGGAGGAGGTTTCGAGGAGGCGGCCTTGAGAACACGGACCACGGAGAGACCAGTGCGAAGGCAAAGCGCGAGAGGGAGAAAGGAAACGCACGCAGAAGAGAAGACGGAGAAAGAAACGGAGGGGAGCGGAGGAGGGGGAGAGGGCGAGAGAGTCAGAGACGGGAGAGACCAGCCGAGCCAACTTCAACGCGAACGAACTGCTTCACTGGCAAATCATTCGCGGTTCTCATCTCGCGTCGCGATTCTTTTTAAAATCTAGCAGCGAGGAGGGAACGAGGCGGAGAAATCCTCGAGTCATCATCCAAGTTCCCGAGTCATTGGGGCTGGCTTCGAAATCTACGGGGCGTCTCGATATTCCACGGATCTCTCCTCGAGTACCACGAAAGGGTGGGATCAAATCGGACGTGACGAATGACACTCGCTCGAACGCTCCATCGATCTGGACGTGCCAGCAGATTCCTGACATTTTAAAATCTCGCGCACCGGCGCAACGCGCGGGACACGCGTTACGCAATCGAGATGATGCAAGAATGGCGACACGGCAAATGCGCATCGATGCAAGCCGACTTACGTCCTGCCGCATGACGCGAGAAGCTGACGATTTTAGGTTGATAGTTCTCGCGTTATACAACAAATTTGTCGGATAGCCAACAAGCTAGGCAACTCGCGATATTATAAATTATATAAATATCAGATAGATTTTGCGACGGATTTACCAACATCGATTAAATTTATCTCTTCCTTTTTACATAATCAAAATTGCAGAACTACGAAAGCGATAGAACAATTACATTTACAAAGTTCGACGATATTAAGACCCTGATCCTTTTATGTTAAAAGATACTTTCGATTTGGCGCTTCGCGTCCTCGCGATGAGAACCGCTGAAGCGAAGCAGAGCGCGCGCTCTCGGCGCAGGTAGGTCGCTTGAACCCACGGCTCTCTACGGAATATACGGACACTTGGCGAGGTCCGCGAGGTCGCGTGCACTGAATTTGGACAGGCAGCGCTAATCCCATTATTTATAGCTTTATGTTTGATTTCAATTGATCAGCCGTTATTTCCGATTATGACACTAGCTACACCCGCATGGCTTGACGTCAAAAGTGTCACGGCTCCGAACATATTGTTTGATAGTCAAAACTTGTATCGTCCTCACAATGCATAAAAAAAGATAACGCTAGATATCGCTAGATAAGAGTTTTGACAATTATTTCGAATAGTGAGTTAAATCGATATCATATAATGCAAAATGCGTTGTTAATAACATTTAATATTGCACAATATTCTTGATCGTCTGAAAGCAATGTTATTTTATTTTATACGTTCGACAAAATTGTACTTATTCTATTAGATTGTGTTAAGACTATGTACATTTGCATTGTCCTTTTATTCTCTGTCATCCTTCGTTCTGCGTTTTTTTTTATTTATCAATCAGTTATTTTTTATACTTATGATTAAATTTTATATTTGTTATCTAATTTATCCTGACTGAAGAAGATTCGGTGAGTTGAAACTATCCCGTTACATTTTAAAATAAAACTTATATGTAAAAAAAATTCTGTAAAATATGTGCAACTTGTAAAATATTGATCTGTCTGTGGATACTATGCAATAAGCAATAAGATGTCAATTTATGGAATGCGCATTTTCAGTGTTAATAAATCACGTTATCAAAATTGAATAGTGAAACTTGAATGTAGTTACTTTTGATCACGTAATCTATCTTTAAAAAAAACTAATAATACGTTCTTTTCTCGCTCGTTATCACACGTAGAACGATAACTATTCCACTTAAAAAAGTGTCACCCAGTTTAAAAATTTACAGAATTTGTTTTCACTAAATCTTGGCTTACTCGGTGATAAAATATTGACTGACCCTAGTCAGAGAAAAATTTTGTCGAACGCAATCGATACATGTCACAAATGATAATTAGGTGAAGTCAAAGTTAAATTCCTAACAAAAATTAGCTAAATTATTGTATAATTTGATTAAAGTTATATTGAATTGTTTAGAAAGGGTATCAATAATAATATACAATATAATTGAACAATAATATTTTAGGGGAGTTTAAGAATCGTTTTACTGTTTGAGTTTGTGAGGAAATACATTTACGTATTATATAATTATAAATAGTTTATATAATTTATTTATATAGTTTATATAATATATAATTGATTATATAAATTCCTTTACTGAAGAATTTTTTTCCCTACACGGAAAGAACGGTTTTGCTGAAAGATCTAAAATTTTAGCTGGATATACATCAAAAAAGTAATTTTATTGAACCAAAATGATTATTAACTAAAGCGCCAAACGGTCAAAGCTAGGTCTTCGTGCTGAAATTTCTTATATGAATTTGTATACATATCTCAAGTTCAACTGCGCGCCGAATAAATTTTCGGTTTTAAAACACAGTCTTAAGATGAACAAGGATAGTAAATCACACTATTAAATTGATAATCAATTTAATAACAACGATGCTAATAAGCATCTCAATCTCTTTTCCCCCAAATAAAGAATTTGTTGCGAAAAATAACACCTCAGCCAGGGATCGAACCTGGAACCTCTCGACTTTCCGGGGCGAGCGTCTTACCTTCTCGATCACTGAGGCATGTGGTGATATTCTATACAGATATGTATACAAATTCACATAAGAAATTTCAGCACGAAGACCTAGCTTTGACCGTTTGGCGCTTTAGTTAATTGTTGTGTTTTCACATATCGGTTATGTGAGTCTATTCTTATTTCAAAATAATTATATTGAACGCTCCAAGTTGCCAGATTATCTTAATTTTTAACAGCTCATTATTTGGTTTGGTATTTGCTTATTATTTTTAAGATTTTAACAAAATTATTTTTGATGGTCCAACAAAATTATTTTTAGATCTGTAAAATTTTAAATCCATCAGCAAAATCGTCTTCGTGTATCCACTATCCTAAATAAACTATTGTTCACATATGCGTAATGAGAATAGTGGATATATTACGGGCTTGTTCAAGAATGAATTATTCGTATTGAAGATCAAAGAGCAGGCATATAAATGCGTCTTTATTTACGGGAAACCATCAAACGGCGCATGTAAAAATAAACCATTCGAATTGTCGAGATCATAACAGTGTTCGTTGTTAAACGGTCACTGGGTTCGTTTGCCATTTCTTTCCGCCACGTACCAATTACCAATGCGAGGTGACGATGTTAATCGCGCGAGCCGGAGACAGGTCGTTAAGCACATTCGCGTGGCCGGGATCTGGATAAACGTTGCTGTCGAAACTGTGAATGAACGAGTGAATGAATTAAACGGGCGCTTTGTCGCAACACCTCGAGTGAGCTAACGAAGCTTGTAACGCGTGAGCGTGCACGCGCTTCCGCGCTGAAACATCGCGCGACATTTTATAAATAAGCGCGGCACACGCGTCGCGCTCACCGTCAAGAGCGAGATAAAAGAGAGAAACTGTCACGATAAGTTAATCAATGTTTAGTTCAATTTCTGGCTCGACTATCAAATCTATGCGAGTCTCAAATGATAGATGCCAACGCTTTCGCAACATTGGCGATCCCGTAAACACTGTTTCAAACTCGTCCAAAAAGATCTCGAGGATAAATTCTTTGGCTTATTCACGCGCGCACAAAGTTGCACAAATCAAATCAAAAGTAGCAAATGAAGATGAACGACCTTACTTTTACATAGCGTCGTGTTTAATTCTGAATAAACAAAAGCTTCGAAGGAGATTAAACAAAATTATTTTTCCATTCAAAAGGTACAAGCAGCAAAATTACTTTTCAATATAATCTCCTTGCTTGTCAACACATTTTTTACGTTAGCTTTCTTCAGCTTTCTTATCTCCGAGGATAAAATATTTTTGGTTGATTGCGCAGCCAGAAAAAGCATCGCTTCTTTTACTTTATCAAACTTTTTTACCCATTCATCTTTCTCTGTGTTACACAGTTATCTCACATACACTATATTATCATTCCTCTGTTTTCAGTTAGCTGTACGCCTTTTGCTTATAGAAATCTTGTCACAATCTTATAATGCGCTGATCAACACTGATGCATATGAATGATGTGTCCAATGTTTAACTCGTTGTCTGCAAGCTATTAATAATATTACATGAAAAGAACAGTTTTATTGAAAGATCTGAAATTTTAGCTGGATACAGAAAAATAATTTTGTTGAATTAATAATTATGCGCCATCAAAATAATTATGTAGAATCCTCGAACTAGTTGCTAGAATATCAAAATTTTTTGTAGCATTACTCATTATTTTTAAGGTTCCAACAAAATTAATTTGATGGTCCAACAAAATTATTTTCAGATCTGCACCCAGTAAAATTTTAAATCTTTCAGCAAAATGGTTTTTTTCGTGTACATGTCGGGGATATATCGCTGCAAGACTTCCCTAGATTTGCAATTGACATTGTAATTTCGTTTCTGCCATTTAAGTAAAGAAATAATTACCCTTAGTTTTTTTTATCCTTGTATAATCGATCTAAATTGAAATATTGAACGCGAGAACGTGCAAAGAACTAAGTGGTGTCGAAAAATGATCAAGCGAACAATATCGAGCGTATCGTTACGCGTCAGGCACGTTCACAAGATCCTAACAGGCCTACAGTCGGCCGATCGTGCATCTCGAGGGGAAGTCCCTTCGCGCGTCGGCGACATCCGATAGCGGATTCGTGAGCGCTCGGAGATAAGGGATGTTTACACTGACGTCCGAGAAATGCAGCCTACGTGTAAACACGCGCCGCCGCTGCAGTGATTCGTGAGAGATCTTCTTTAAGTGGGTGTAATCGAGGAACCTTTCGAGGCAATCTGACCCATAAAACTTAACGGGTACGATATACGTGTGTATAGATCGACTATCGGGTATCGGGCCAGATAAGGGAGTAAATGAGCGGGTCGAGTAAATCAAGGGAATCTCGTGGTGCCATTGATCTCGGCGTGAGCGCTATCGTTTCACGGCGAATCTCCACACGCGAAGCGATTATGCGCGTTGAAATCATAATCGGCGAATATCGATTCGTAAAGCCTAATCGGCTCGTTAAGAGGCTGAGTATCGATCATGAGTTTTATCGACCTCGAGATTAATTCATCCATATTAATTCTATCGGTTGTATCTCTACTACGTGGCGCTGGATAATTACGTTTCATTAATTTGGGAAATTGTGAAAGAAACGCAATGTGGTTATACGAAATCGATTACGAAACATCATTCTCCCTCGCTCACGCGAAAATATTTTATAGCCTGTTAAAATATTTCGTCGTTTTGTTAACGAGGATTTTTAAATTACGGCACATTGTATGCTTAAGAAATTCATAGCGCCGACAGAAATTTCGGCTATGCCCATGTTAATTAAATTAAAACTAATTACGCAGCAAACCCTAGTAATTTACATTTGGTGTGCTATTACACCGAGGTTTCTAATTAAAATAAACATAGCTTCGTTTACTAAGTTCAGCGCGTGGTGTTGGACGAATGCGGCCCTGCGAGAAGGAAAGCTTGACAATCCGGAGAGACGTTTGCCAAATTACACCTGTCCCAAGAGACACCTGCATCGATGTATCTAGGTAAACCGTGACTCAGGGAAACTTTTCTCCTCTTTATTGTCTGTGCCTTTCTCATCTTTTTCTCTTTCGATAATTTTCGGCGCTAATAGTATCTGACACTCAGAATTCAAAGAACTCTTGTATCAACCTATATAAATATTTGATTTTCCACAAAAATCCAATCTAATATCTTAGAAACATCTCTTTCTGTAACAATTAATATGTAATTGAGTGTGAATATTTATATAATATCTATACAAATAAAAAGAAATTTATAGGCGTTAGAAAGAAAGTGAAGACAGGATATTTACTAAAAATTTTGTAAAAAAATTCTTGAAATTATCAAATTTTTCAGGCATTTTTATTTAAAATTCCAGGTAAAATTAGATAATTACTTAATGCAACTTTGAAATAAACTGAAGTATAAGCAACCCAAGCAAACTATATATTGTAAATTAATAGAAGACAGGGATTCTTCGAAATATATTCTTTTGTACAATTGGAGCCATAAAAAACTTATAGAATAGTATAGAGAAGACTCATTACAATTTTAGTATGAGTGAGTATTACTTTTTTTTTTGCTGTATATTATCTTCTGCAGTTTCCCTGATTTTTTTATAAAAACGTAAGACATAAAGAATGTACGCGGATATACATCCCATATTTATCGTTAATCAATTGTTGACATTTTGCATTAAGATTATCAAGAAAAAATGATTAAAGAAACAATGTTTCCGAAAAAAGACGGAATTTAAATTTGAAAGTAAAATTCCAAAAATTTATAATACTGATATCTGAATATTGATAAAATTTCATAAAAATCCTTGATTTTCAAGAATAAAAAAAAATCTGGAAATTCTAGGATTTTCTAGGTAATAAACACTCTGAAAGATCAAATTATTTGTTCATATTAGTATCACATTAGTATGTAAATATGTGAATAAAATAAATAAAATGTAACTTTTCATGGTAACTTCTAAACTGAAATTTAGCCTGAAATTGCAACATCGATATCTTCTTCCACCGCCATGCAATGTAACACACGATCCAATAGTTTACGTGCCGCACAAAGTTAGTACATGTTTCTCATCGGTAATTGGTCACCCAATTATACGGATTGAACCTCCTTCTGACGGATGGACTAACTGTTTATTAAAAAGATTAACATCCGTGTAACCGATACGAATCGCTGATTGCAATTAGATTGGAAATTAGTGTCGATGAAATAAGTAGAAAGAAATCTTGCGGTGTAATATAACAACAAAATGATTTCACCGGCTCGATAATTCTTTCGCCGCCTCGACGACTTCCGGCGCGCGATCCATATGCATCATGCACGTGCGTGTGCGTATGCGTATGCGCGTACGTATACGCTCCCCCTTGCCAGGAGGTGCGCGCCTTCGCGAATGCTCGCCTTGAACCTGCCGGGCCGCGCGAAGAAGTTTCACGAGAAACTGGAACCGACCAACGATACGGCCTGATACGCTCTCTGCGCACGGCTTTGTGCACAACAACGACGACCGGTGCATCTCTCCTCACGTGCCTCTTCGGCAAAACGAGCCTTTCCTCTTTCTACTAAACTCTCTCCCTGGACTTGCTCCATCGAAGGAAAAAGCCACCAAACTTTTCCTCTCACCTTGCGTAGAATCTAATGCGGAAAGAACGAGTTTGCTGAAAATATCTAAAAATTTAGCTATAGATTCAAAAATAATTTTGCTCAACTATCAAAATAATTTTGTAGGACGCTTAAGTATAATAAGCGATGCTGCAAAAAATTTTGACGTTCTAGCAACAGTTCGAGCATTCTACATGATTACTATGATCATTATGATTTATAATTATTATGATCATTATTTAACTTATTTTTAAATCTGCACTTGTACTTAAATTTTTAGATATTTTAGCAAAACCGTTTTCGTGTACAATGTCAAAATATCCGCAGCACTGTTATCGTGTGAATGCAATAAATCATATATATGTGTTATAAAACATGTTACGTATCTAATTTTAATAAATACAGCTACAGAAATTTTCATTCAAATGAGTTAGAATAAGAAATATCTGTATTCCTTACAGTACAATAAATGTGTATTATATTTGAGTGACATTTTGTATTTTAATGTTTTGAAAGACGACGTTTGCTAAATCGATACATATAGGAGGTTCAACAAAAATATCCGATTGTCTAGACAGACAGCGATGGAAAATTCATTGATAGTTCAGCAAGATAAAATACAAGATTCAGAGAATACGGTAAAGATAGGGTTAATCATTTCTTGATAGGAGAAGCTTGCTTAAAATTTTTATATCATCTAATGTAGATATTTATTATATGCAAACGGATTGTTATCTATTGGGAACGGGAAAAATTTCTCGAGTGATCGAATGACGAATTAATCGAGCAATCCCAATCTATAATTCCATTCAGTGGTAGCTTCTTGCAGGTGTAAAAGTAGATTGCGATAGTATAGAGCTCTTGCTGATACTCTAAATGATTCGCACGTGCGCTGGTTACATCGCACCGACGCTTACTTTATATACCTTATAACTAACTAGAGAAACACCGCGCGACGTACGTGCCGCACGCTAATCCCGCTCTAGTCGAGCTAGCGGAAAGCCGCTAGAAAGACGGTCCGTGGCTGTCTCACACTTGAAACGAGAAACGACTATGTTGCAAAAACAAGATGAGAATTGCCCTGCATCGAAGAGCGCGACTATTATTATTGTACGCGCTTAATTGTAAGGTGCGTTCTGGTAACTGGAGATAAGCTGCATCTCGCAGTTGATACTAAATAACAATCTCTTGCATATCTATAACGAACCTGTATTCAATGACACCCTCGCGGTTCTTGTCCCTACATATAAATTATATCATAAAATTTACATCAAGTTTTAAATCAAATTTACATATGTTGAATATATATGCTTCGAAACATACTTGGGAATAGTCTTTCCTCCGCAAAAATACGGATGAATGTCATTTCTTCTATTTTACGAAATCTAAAAATCAAATATTTTCAAAAATGTAAAGATTAACAAATTCCATACAATTTTGAAAGTGCACTTAAAAGCCTGGACTTAAGGTTTGTCGTTTAATACGCGATTTTAAATTACAGCGTAAGATTCAACTTAAACGTCCGCGAAAGAGGGATTCATAATTTGACGCCAGCCCATCTTGTAAACTTGGAAAAGGCTCGTCGCGTGAAGAAAATCAACGTTTCGAGACTCTGAAAGAGAGGCAAGGTGCCGATTCGCTTTTGTCGCGAGGCGATCAAGGTTCTTCTTATCCTATCGAGAAGTCCGCGATAAGATAAGGCCACCGACGGCGCTCGTACTTCCGATCGTGCTTTAAACGTTTCGCCCGCGCTTCGATATTCTTCATTGAGCTACTCGTAATTAATTTTACTTACCTCACATCGCGAATTTAACGCAATAAATTTTTTTTTACGACGATATTGACGTGCGATATCAACGCGCAAAGTTGTTAAGACGGTTCGTGCCGACTATCACCTTCGTAACCGTCTATCGCCGTCTTAGAACATATTTGTACACGTGCTCCAGACATTTTGCAATGATTAAAAAATTTCAAGAAACCGGTTAGTTCGGTTAGTTCTATTCGATGCGTCATCGCTTCGCGATAACGTCGTGTATTTTTCTTTTAAGTAAATTTGAAACAACGTTTTGCACGCGTAATCTCAGTATGGTGATCAAATATTTGGATGATGTAACGTACGTTACATATGGCGAATTTTAGAACGAGAACGTCAAGATTGCGCTTTGAGAAGATTATCAAAATTGTTCTTCTCGCTCTTAAAAACGACAAACCAGTACTTCGTGTAACGTCCCGTTATGAAATAAAGAATTGTTTAAAAGCTATATAATTTATGTAACATTAACGCTAAAATTTATAATTATAAATATTCTCTTGTATAAATTATCACATATTTGTTAACTGTAATCGTATCGACTATGATAATTCCGTGGATCCCGGATAAGGCTAAAAAAAACTCGCACAATCTCTACTAGCAGAAAAATGAACGATTCAAAGTTCATTCGAAGAAATAATTAGAGATCGCTAGAAGAATGCTGTGAAGCAATATTTACTAGATGAAACAATGTCTGTATTTTCCCAAGTTACGAAGTTACACGTAAGCTAAGAAGCTCAGTCAAATGTTGCAAAGTAACTTAGCTAGTATATAAATGCGGTAGTATATAAATGCGAGTTTTCTTATCTGCACAACATATCGCGAGATAATACTAGGTGAGTTTAACTCGATTAAAAACAAATTCGTTCAGTTTGCCTACGATGATCGAAAGATGCTTCAATTACCACGCTTTGGAACTTTTTAATATGTCGATTTTAATACGCTATATAAAATTTCGTTATGAAAAAGTCTCAAATAAGCTTCTATTAAAGCAAAACTTTTGTCGGCGTGACGAGCTTAAACATTTCGCGTATGTTAAATGGGATTGTCGGGTACGTTAAAAAAAAAAAGCTTTTGCTGCAACTCGAGCAAAGTAGCATCGTCATTCGTACGAATGTAGCAGGGTGGAACGCTTATGTTAATGAGTCCGTGCGATTACCAGACGGGGACGGTGAGTGTAGAGATGATGCCGAAGTGATAGAGACGTCCAGACCGGATACGAAGAAGGCCGAAGAGGAGAAGTACCGGATAATCGTCGTCATGCACATAGTATCGATGTTCTTAACCCCCGACTACTTTTTCCCTCGCAAGACGAGTCCCGCCGAAGGAGGAAGTCGCGGACGAACGTGCACACCTGCGCCAGGGGCACCTCCCACCTGCGGGGCACCTGAGACACCGAGAGACATCGCAACGAAGACGACTTTTCGACGGCACCTGACAGACAACACTCGCGTGAAGTCACTTTATCTCCAATCATCGAATAGTCGTTCTTCTCCGATCTCGCGCATGATTTTTTACACTCAAATTTCATCCAAAAAACGACTACTATTTGCAGCAAGTTCTATTTTCGTCAGAAGCGGACGGAGCTCTTATTATGTGTCTTATTATATATGCTATAAACACGTTGTGTAACGAGCGAATTTTTGGCGGGCCAATCAGTCGATTTTGATGGCTATTGTGAATATGGTTTTGACGAAACTGCGTTGAAATTGACGATTTTAGCGATGATATTCTCACCACTAAATTCAATGCTGTTCTCTTACAGACTCTTTTAAAGCTATCTACATCGTATTTTTCTCAACCGCGTTGCGCGGAGCCAACTGTGCGTCGGTGACCAGGAAGATCCTAGTCGAGGTAACGGATTCTCGGGGTGTACTGTTACTAAGCCTGAGAGAACGTACTAGTGAGCGACTACCGGACGATTGACACGGAACGAAGTATCGAGCCGTAAAACAATTGTCTAAAAGTATCCACAATGGAAAAAAAACTCGTCGGCCCGTGACCGAGTCACGGAATAATCTCGAACCAATCGGAGACAAGCCGTGAATAATTTTAACTTAATATTGTCCGAAAGTTCCTACCCGCTACTCTATCGATTTATTTCTTCGCTCAGGCTATATATATTCCACCGGGATTTTTCGACGATAAATTTAATAAACACACACACGTATTAAAATAATTGCACGTATAAATATTCACTTAGAAATCGTTTTAGAAACATTAAAAAAACATTACTTTAACGTTAAGAAATATTATTGCACGTTAATCGCCAAGTGATCGTGCACTTTTCTTTCCACTTTTTATCTAGTAAGTCACACAATGTAACGGTATTGTGTTACATAAAATTATGTAGATTATGATCTCTGGTTCAGAAAAAAAGATAGAAAAAGAGCGAATAGTTAGTGAATGTGCGAGCGAACTTTTTGACACCGTTCTTGACCAATTATCATCGAAGGATTATTTTATCGATATTTGGTGTTCTCTAGCTCGAAAAGCGAAAAAAAATACTCGACACGTGGAGAGTTTGTCGTCGATTAGAAAATAATTTTGTACAAATATTACGAGTATATCGCAATTATCAATGACACGAAGCAGAACTAAGCACATAAGTGGCGCGCAAGAGCTAAGCTTCGCAGGAGATTCCTTCGGCCACGCGATACAGTTTTTCGTAAAACCTCGCGTGATCACCTGCCAACTCTCCCCTTTTCCCTCTTCCATCTACCCTTCCCTGCGGGCAAGAGAAAAAGTTTACATACGCCTTCGCAAAGTTCCACCCTGACTGGCGAGACGCACGTGCGAGTGTTCTTTCGCGTGACGGTGAACTGTTATGGTCGGTATGACGACAGATTACCTATTTATATCAGTATACAAGGCGTCTCAGAAACTTGGCGATTTCTACAAAGCATAGAAATAAAATTAAAAAATATTAGATAGGTATAATAAGATTTTAAATAATTTACAGGAACTGAATATTAAAGCGACTTGATGAATTAATCCTAACTTTGAACTATAGTTTTTTTTTATAAATAAATAACAAAAAACTTCAATTTTTCTTAAATCGATTACTTTACACTTTAATAAAATTTTGACTTGAAAATTTGGGCAAAATATTGACAATCAGATATTCTCATTATACAAATAGCAATGAATTTTAAATTTATTAAATCAGCAATCGGAAGAAAATATGTGATTTCTGATAAGTCCTGTATAATTCGATTCTTCCCGTCAAAGCAATCCGTGAAATTATTTTGAAATATCGAAGATCTTTTCTTTGAGGAGAATTAATCGGAAACGCGGTGCTTTTTCGATGTCGAGCGAGATATCGGACGTGTATATTTATTTTCACGTATGATTGAGTACGCAAGTTATTTCTTCTGTCGTAATTTTGACATTTATGGTGCATTCATTACAGTTGCCACGGCAGGGAAGCACTATTAACTGTATTGATCTTATGAAAATCACACCTGCCGATCAGGACAAAAATTTGTTGGCGACTAAAACGTAAGATCGATTTTATACGCTAGAATCGATGAATCACGTTTCTTCCAGCATAATCTTATAACTTTGCAATTTATAACGCAATAGTTAAAATAAAAAAGTAAGCATTAAAAAAAAACTATCGAGATTATATATATCTGTCAGTAAAACGCTTCAAGAAAATTGCAATGTAGATCGCATAAAAATCGCGTAAAATTAATTATTTTTAGAATCATCTTGGTTATTCCTAATAGGTCAAATAAATATACAATCTTGGTTATTCCTAATAACGTGAAACAACGATAAAGAAAATCATAATTTAAAAATAAAAATTAACTGATAGAATGTTAAAATTCAATTTAATTCGAATTTTATTCTTAGAGATGTCACATTTGCGTGTGACAGAATAAGTTTTGAAATTAATTCAATATTTTATGTATAGGTTACATTTTATACATTATATAAAAAAATATATATTATATCTTATAAGTTATTATATTTTTATATGTCCATCATGCTCAGTCCTCGTCAAGTTTTATAGAGACATTCAAAGTATCGTAATATGTTTTAATGTTTTTCGATCAAGTATATAAATTTAATCCAGTATCAAAAAACACAAGTGTAAAAACAATGTAATTTAAGAAAGATGTATAAAACGACATAAATGAATATAAACATTATTAAAGTTTCTTTTATACCAATATTATTTTATAAATTTATAATGACAAAAATATAATAAATTTAATTATGACCGAAAAGTAGTTTATTACAACAGCTCGAATTGCCTTTCCAAACTTTAGAACGACAATCAAGAGTCACAATTCTCATCTTTCTCTTCCCTTTCTTTCTCCGCTTCCGTAGATTCGAACGTATCATCGGTCGCTTTGAATTTACCTGTTATAGTAGTGCGACGGAAAAGGTTGGCAGTTGAAAAATGGGTCGTTGTGCAAATGCGGTTGTCCAGGTACTCCCGGTCCCTGTGGATGCGCGTGTGGACCCATTGGACCGCTGGGTCCGGGGCCGCACATACCGGGCGCGCCTTGGGGCTGCATACCGGCCGGCCCCATCATGCCGGCCGGGCCCATCGGATGGGGCGCCGCTGGATGATGCGGCGAGCCGACCATGTGGGGCCCCGGGTGATGGGGATGGGGCGAGGGTCCGCCGCCCCCCATATGCGGGTGAGGTGTGTGGGGCGAACCGCTCATCATTCCGTGGGGCGGCATCGGATGGGGACTCGGCGAAGCGCCGTTGAGATGGGGCGCCGCGCTGACCCCGCCATGCGGAGTCGGCGGTCCGCCGTGCGTCGGCGTCGTCGCCGGCTGCGGCGGCGGCAGACTCGGTGGTCCGGCCGGGCCTGTGCCCGCGAGTGGCGGCAACGGACCGTTCGCCATGTTGTTGAGCTGCGTGAGCGATGCCGCCGCCGACGCCATCGCCTGCAGAGGATTCGTGGCGCCGCTCGTCGTGTTGATGCCTAAGGCGTTATTGCCGAGATGATGATTGTTGTTGGGGTTGCCGCCGCCAAGCGCGTTGTTACTATTGCCGCTGTGGTTGATGCTATTGGGGTGGTTGATGTTGCTGTTGTTGTTGGCGATGCCACCGCCAAGGGATTGCAAGGACGGCGGCAGCGGTGGCGAGCCGGCGGGGGGCGCTGCCGGGCCCCCGAGGCACCGGCCCGATGGACCGGGGGCGGTTACGCTGCTGGGTGCTACCGGCACGCCGGCGTGGAGTGGGATTCCACCTGGAGGGCGCTGTGCCACGCTCACCGCCGGCATCACTTCCCCTCCACGGCGCTCTTCACCCTCTCCTCGAACTCCCGCTGGGGTTTGGACTAGAGGACGAAACGTGTTCCTTCTTCTTTCTCCGTCTCTTCACTTTCTCCTTTTTTTCTACTTTCTTTTCCCGCTTTCGTACAATATCTCACTCTCTCTTTCTCTTTCGCTGTTTTTCCCACTGTCCTTTACTCCAAATTCTCCAATCTTACCCGAACTTGAAAACAACGAAAGTTTAAAGCGCAATTTTCCTCGAGCACGTGTCAGCAGCCACCACCATCGCGTCTTGCACTTTCCAAACATGCGTCACTACGAATCTTTTTAGTCTCGAGATCGTCCTGAAATCAATCTTTGAAACTCCGATTTTCAAAATACCGACAACGTTGTTTAATTCCTGTCACGATCACTGCAAAGGGACGTTACGTATCACTGCACATCGTAGAAGTATCCTTTGGCGTAAACGAGGAGATTCGCGCGTTACCCCAAGATGCACGGACGGAAGGTATCGTGGTTTCGGACTCGTCACGTTACACGTTAACGCGATCACCTTCACTATTTTCGTACATCGAAACTTTCGGAGATGAACTCGAAGAATTTCTTGCGCACAGTCACACGAAAATCTTTCACATATTATCCTACGTGCGAAGAAACACCCACTACTCTTTCCGTTCTCGTCCTTTTAGGAGCTGTCGAAAAATTTTCTGCCGAAAGAACGACGAATCTCCCTCTTCTCTTCTTACGCTTCTCGTGTTTCCCGCGCGATTTCGCGATTGCACTGTCGAATCGGTCAACTCGATGCGCCGGTCGCTCGACGCGAGTGCCTACTCCTTGTAGATCCCGACCGCTTTTACTCAATAAATAAATACATATATATATACGCGACTACCTTCGTCCGTTTATACGAAACCTGAATATAGCGACGAATACACTCCGATCGCGTGTTCTCAAACGCGCGGTTACGACATGCTCGGCACGCAATCACTCGGTCACGATAAGAGAGGGAGAGTTAATGCCACTGGTTAACGACGACGCGTCCGCTGCGGCACGTGGCCGTCACGTCGTGTCGGTCGGTGTCGCGACGCGCAGCAGCGGCAACAACAGCAGCAGCAACAGCAACATCAGCAACATCAGCAGCAGCAGCAGCAGCAGCAGCAGCACCTACGTTGCGGATCAGCGCCACTTGCCGCCAGCCGGCCATCCTCGCGCTCGACAGATCACCCTCCTCCTACCACTTACTACTCGCCCGGCACCTACACGCGGCACGCCGCTACCCGACACAACGCGCCGGCTGCTGCTCCCGCGGGATGATCCTTCGCATCCCTTCTCCCTCCCAGCCCCCCCTCAGTCGCCACTCGGCGACCCGAAGACCAAACCGGCGCGAGCACGCCGCTGCTCCCCGACCGACCGCGTTACGCGTCCCGGCATTCTCGTTCGCGCGGCGCGCGTCCCGACGCGACGAAAACTCGGGAGACACCGGCTGTGACGATCACGCGACACACTTGGAGATTACCTTGAGTCGTGCGCGCCGTTTTACAATGTTGACTCGTTCGGTTCTGCCGTCTCCTTGTTTACCTCGACGACTCCGAATTCTCGCGAGCGAAGGACGTCGCGCGCGCGAGCAACAAGATTCTCGATCACCAAACACTCGTCTAATTTCGCGGCGCTCAATCACGAGGAGAACGCGCTCGGCGAACACTCCCGGCGTAACACTGCAAAACGTATCCACACGATCGACGGACAAAGGAAGATAGAACGACGAACGCGTTGCCGCCGCGTTGCGTGTTACCACGGCGACGTACGACACGAGCGGCAGAGAACGAAATACCAACTCCACGAAGGCGCTCGCGTTACTGAGGAGCGGCGGGCGGCGACGGCGCAGCACTCGGCTCTCTTCGGCTGCTGCCGAGGACGCTGCGCGGCGAGCGGCGGGGAAAGGAAGCGACGCGCGGTAGAGCGACGTGAGTGGGGCGGGAGGGATGGAAGATCGTGGGACTGCCGTTCGGGTGGTGGATCGGAACGAAAGTAGGAAGGGAGGGGGGGGATGCCGGGTGGAGAGGGGTGCCACGTGAGCGCCCGACGCGACGCCCGGCGTCCACGCAACGGACACGGTCCCAACCTCACGTGTCGTATGCCCGGCGAACCCTTTCGAGGATTTCGGAAACTCTAGAGCGGTGCTAGCTGTTCTTCTTCCATTTGCAAACACGGAGTGGAGTTTGATAACGCCGATATGAAATTTCAGGGTAGGAAATATCTAGGAAATATCGCGCTGCTACGCGAGTTCGTGTTTGGAATTAATTTACAGGCGGTTAATGAATTCGGTCGAAATTGCGTGATAAACTGGCGTAATTTTTTTTTCTATCTTTCTTTTTTATTCTTAGAGCTAAACTATTGTTTAATCCGGAATATCGTATTGACACGTCGATTTTGTATCGTTTAGTTTTAGTTTCCTCGTAACGTGATGTCTGTTGCGGATATATCCTTTTTCTTTCTGATTCGTAGAATTCTCGAGGTATAGAGCATTTCCCGAGCAACGTCGCGAGTCGCATTTAACGCGACCGTGTTTAAGAAATTCGAACGTACATACGGGATGTGTCCGTGTAACGAGATCCGGAAACGTCAGTGTCCGATTCCGTTTGATAAATTATTGCTTGTAAAGAAGGAAATTGGTATCTATACGGCCAAAGTCAGCGGAGGATACGAAGTTTCACTTTCCGTGCGATTCGAATCGCTCGACTTCCTCGCTCTCCCCTTTCCATCCACCGTTTTCTACCTTCTCTAAGGATTGATTTGAGGGTGTCCGCTAGGATCACTGTAGTCCGGAAATCCGATTCATTGTAATCGGGGTCAAGTTGAACGTATTTGTACGGCACAAGGAAGAAAAATCACCCTTCGCCGTCTTGACGTGCATCGACGTGCAGAATTGACCAATCGATCCACTAGGGTAAACATCCGCACAACTGCGCTTATCGCGAAAATTTGTGACAATTCTAGCATTGTTTCGTTCACGTCTTTCGGATTTATTAGGGAGGAAAATACGAACGAACAAAATCCTAATAGTATAATTGCGACGTTTTCAAATACATTCTTATCACACTTAAATTCACATGTTATTTATTAAATTTATGCGTCAATAAAACATTCTCATGTTGAATTTTTTACGTAATTAAATACTTTTTATTTAATTAATTTCCTAAATAATAGTCCAATTATTTTCTTTTAGTTTAAAGTATAAAAAATGTCGAAAATATATTTATTAAATAATTTTTAGAATTGGACGATTTGAAACGAAGAAATTAAGCTTATCGTGACACATTCGGCAACGCATTTGATGCGCGAGCTGAAGATTTAATGGATGCAAAAATCCATTGATCTGCGGTAGAAAATCGTATTTTAAAGCGGGTAAGCACCGGATATTTTCCCGACACAGTTAAAATTTTCGTCGCTACCGACAAGCCATGTCATCCACAAACCGGAAAGTCGTTCTCTCTCGAAAACACGGATCGATTTCCGTAGTGCGATCTCGATTTCTTTCTCGTTGTTGTCACAAGGCAAGTCTGGCAAATCATGAAAATCGATGTCAGTTCATTCGTATGATATGAAATAAACAAATTCAATATTTAAAGCACACATTATGAATACGCTAAAGCAGTGGGATAGAAAGTTGTAATAAAATTCTCAAGATTAGAATATCAGGGTGTTTACCTGGAAAAACCTGGAATTTTCAGGGAATTTCTTTTTTAGCCTTGAAAATCAAGGATTTTTATGGAATTTTATCGGTATTCAGAGAAATTTTTGGAATTTCACTTTTAAATTCTCTTTTTTTTGAAAATATTGTTTCTTTGATCACTTTTTTCTTGATAATGCAAAATGTCCTCAAGAGTTAGTAATAAGTTCCTCCAATAGATAAATTGTGGAAATATTGCACAATAATGGTATCGTGAATTGACGAAAATTTCAATAATTATGCTAAGATTCATCAGCAGTTTGTCAGAATAAAATTTCTAAATAATATTTATCAATTAAATAAATACTTTGAGACATATTTTATAATTCACTTTTTTCAAGAATATAACATAATAAATGAGATGCCAGCAGCATATTGAAGAAACAAGTCAAGACTTATCCGATTATTTTAAAATTTTCAATAAATACTTCCGAAAGATCAGGTCATATGTATCCTAAAAACCGTTTGACTTTTTTTTTAATTTAACCGTGCTAAATGTGTAATATTTCATGTTCCAATATTCTTATATTATAATTTAGGAAATGATGTATTTTTGTAAACATATGTAAGGATTAATTTGATTCTCAGTAGAGGATAATACATAATAGAAGAAAATTTTATTATATCTAAATATCTAAAAAAATTATCTAAAAGAATATATCTAATCTTATATATCTAAGATATATCTCTATAAATATATCTCATTTTACTATATCTATACTAAATTGTAGTAAATTTTCTCTATGTTATTTTACTATTTTACAGGTTTCGCTCTAATTGTAGAAAAGGATATAGATACAATCTCCCTATCTTTTGATTTATAATATATAGTTTGCGTTACTTGCGCTTCAATTTGTTTCAAAGTAACATTTAAAAAATTCTCTAATCTAACTAAAATTTTGAATAAAAATATCTGAAAAATCCGGGAATTTTCAGAGAATTTTTTAAATAATATTTCAAACACTCTGAATATTCATTTAGCATGTTATATTATATATATGGCATAGCAATATATTCACAACAAAAATATAATTATAAATTCTTTATCTTAATTTCAAATATTTTTTATAAGATCTTTTTTCTCCTAATTTTTCTATAATTTTTGAAAACTTTTATTCTCTCTCTCTCTCTCTTTCTTTCTCTATATTTCATAAATTTTCGATTTAAATTTTCCTATTATCATATCAATTTTTAGGAAGTCAAGCAGAAAATGTATTTAGTTCGATTATTGTATAACGTGTATTTTTATATAGAGTTGATGTGTTAAAAAAAATTAAAATTGAGTAAGAAGAACGAATCCTATCATTGCGAGTGAATGACTGCAAATAAGGTTAAAATATGCGATATATTCTAATCAACGACAGTCAAAGTTTGTACGATTTATTTTGCAATTTGAGATTAATACAAATTAAATAATAATTGTCAGAAATATCCGCGGATTCAAAATCTAGTAACTCAAGGAATACTAAAATCGACAATTATTCTGTATTATACTGTTTTTTTTTAAGGCTGTGCCAAAAAACCGTAGCAGCTTACTAACTGGATTACCGATGAAATAATTTCGGATTAAAAAAGTAATCGACTCACTCGGGTCGCTGTTCTCGCGATTACGGGTTAAAAGAAGTTTGCGAATCATCGTCCAGCGGATAGTAGATTAAGGTAGATGAAAAAAGATAGAAAAGATGGAAAAAAAATTCGTTTCAAGATTCAAATTGTTGGCCGTTGGAATGATTCTATTACATTTTTTTCTATTTCGCCATCTAACATCTTAGTCTTTATTGTCAATAAACAATCAGTTTATTTGGCAAAAAATAAGATAGAATAGATATTTCAATAAAAATAGGATTATACAATAATTAAGAATTGCGTATAAAACAAAAAAATTTTATATATTCTGCACTTTTAAAGAATTATTTAATTACAATATTTTTCGCGATCTTAGAAATAAGTGGAAAAAACTAAAATAAAAATAAAATGGCACTTTATATGACACGATTGAACAAATTCGAAACAGTATGAAGTCAACAACGAGGATTTAAGTCGATCGTGGCGTGGAGTAAAGACTCAGGTAACTCAGTGCCTGGCTACGTAGGTAGAGTTTGAGATAAGAGGGTATCATTGTCCGTGCGGAGAGGCCGCAAGTCGACCGCTTACAAAGCACTGGGGAAATTCCGAATATCTTCCACCGTTTAACGGAAAATACGTGTAATCCTTTTTGATCCTCACCTTCTCGATTCAAAGTTCGTTCGGCCGTTTGTTGAAGAAAGAGGGAGAGAGAAAGAAATGTCATTGATATATTTAACGCGTATTTAATTCGTCCTCGCAAAACGTATCAGCGTCGAAAATAGAATAACTCGGCATTCAGACATAAAATACGATCACAAGTGTTTCTTTTTTTCGCGTCAGTCTAGAACCCGTTACCATAATAACATTCTACTTCTCCTGAGTTCATCGAACTTCTGCGTTCCCCTGCTGATTTCCTTTCGTTCACTACAAATTGCTTCGCAATCTTTAATGATAATTAGTGATTCATTCAAGAAAATTAACAAAAAATCTTGACAATGTGGTCTTTAAATCTTCAAAGAACAGCAATCTCGATCTCAAGAATCTCTTTTCTTTTTTTCATTTTGAAAGGCGCGAAGGAGCGAGTAAGTGGGGTGACGCTTGCAGAATTCAAGTGAAATTTTCGAGACGTAAATGATGTTTCTAGTCTACAACACGTAAAACTTTTGGGTAGCCTATGGCTCACTGGCAGAAAAAGCCGGTGCTTGGTACGGGGATGGACTACTAGGAATTCTTCAGGACCATTAATCTGTTTCAGTGTGACACCCGGGGTCTTCTCTCCCCAACTTTCCCTTTTGTCCCCACCCAAGATCTCTCGCACCCTCGCCGCTTACGAGCGTATTCGAAACAGGTAGGCATACCTAACCCAGACCCATCTTGACCCAAAGGAAACGATGTCCTTGTACGAGGATTTGTAATGGATCAAGCAATATAGTTGCCCGATGTTCAATACTTATTCACTCATTATTCCGTTTGCAAAGGTGAAGGAAGCGTCAACAGAAACGACGATAAATTGCTGTACGGGGGAAAGAACATACTTATCGATCGCACTGATTTCCGGTGGATTCACCAAGTAGCGAATGGCACCTGTTTCATCCGAGCTCACAAAAACGGGTTACGCTTCGAGCAAAAGGGGCTCCTTTTTCCTTGCGGTAGATCGACCTCGGTGGATCTATACTCCGGCATAATTGATCACGGACGGCGAGCGCCTGCGTAAGAGCGATGTGGTACTTTGTGCCTCTTTCACGCTGATTTGTGGTTTGCACCCCGGCACGGCACGCAGGCTGGCCGAGCGAGCGGTGGGAGTCGATTATCTCTCCCTTCGCGGAGCGAACCGCTCACGTATCACGTCTATACATGACGTACGGCGTGTATTTACCTTCGCGCTTCGCGGCGAGTTAATGCCTGACGGCTTCTTCGGCAGCCGCGCGAATATGTATACGCAGGTGAAAAAGAGTTCGCCGACACGATTGCAGGACAGCTCGTAAAAGAACTACGTATCAATCGATATAAGAACCGTATTGCATACAGAATATTAACGTTTCTTGACAGACAAGATAATATAATTTTCGTATAAAAACATTGAATATTTCTAATGTTCCTGAATCTCTAATATTTCTAAGAAAATTCATTCGGATTAACAATCAAGTGAAAAACTATAACTAATAAGAGATTTAAAAAATATATTAGCGAAATGATGTAATATATTATTGTTAAATTAATAAAGAATAAAGAATAATATAAATTATAATAATCCTAATTGATAATTTTCCGATTAAGTTAATAAATTACTCAACTTTAATTATTCAAAGTTAAACTTATTTTAATTTAAAGAGATAAATGCGATAATTTTTCAAAATCAAATCATTTACAGAATCTGTATAAAATCGAAGATCGATTTTACTTCGGAAGAATGAATCTCCCCGCGGGAGCCATATACACACGTTTCGCCTCGAATCCATCAAAATGCCACGCGCCAAATCTCTTCGGAGCTATCGAAGGCTCGACGAAGTGAATCCTTACCTGACTCCTCGAAAGTTCGTCGTTCGGGGGCCGCATGGTCGCGCGATCGAGACCGGCAAGTAGATCAGCGGGCGTTGTTGAAGAAGAAGGAACAATTAGAGGCCAAATAAAGACGAGGAGAGTCACAGTCGAGCGGGTTCGCAACGAGCGTGTGTGTGATTTCGGTCACGCCGTCCGCCTGTACGTTGACCTCCGCTCGACAGGAGGAACAGAGAGATACGGGCAGGAGAAAAAGAGACGATACGGGAGAGCGAGAGAAAGAAAGAAAAGGAGAAGGGAAAGGGGTAAGGAGGGATCGAGAGGATAGCATTTACTCAGCGTTCGTTGCTCCCCCCTCCCGGTTGAGAAAGCCCTTCGACTCGCCTCGATTCGAACTCGCTCGTTGCCACCATCGGAGAGACAGGCCGAGGAAAGGAGACGGAACGCGGACACGTTTGAGGGAAAAGACGAAGAGACAGCGTGAAAAAGAGATAGAAAGACACTACAAGAGAGAGCGAAGCGGCGCGAGCGGATCGAGGATACGTCGTGGAGGCTGAGAACTCACTCTTCGAGAGACCGAGCGGCAACCGGCGGTATACACGCCTCTGTGTATGCAGGTAAAAAGAAAGAGAAAGAAAGAGAGAGAGAAAGAGAGGCATTCATTCTCCGTGTTCGATGATGTGCATCTACGAACATGGCCGGAGAAACTTTGTAGCCAATGCCGGAAAAGCAGTCGTCACGGCTGCACCACGTGATCGTTGAAAAATAATGTACCATAAGTGGCTAAGATTGTTTACGCGGAGACGAATCTCGTGAAAGTCTCACAATAAAATGAAATTTCAGTCAGATGATCTCGGGAAACGCGCGCATATACTTAGCAAGATTGCGCGGAAACCGTGTCGCTAATAGCAACGTTCCTTTTCACAAGGATTAAAAAGATAAAGGACGGCGGGATGATCATTTTTTTGTCAACAGACATTTAGGACGCACAATTCACAGAACAGTGTGTTGGTGATAAACAAACCACTAATCTTTAAAGCAAATATTTTTCAAAACAGTTATATAATCATTATTAACGTTTTCGTAATTATTCATGTTTATTCTAAATTAATTTATAGCAATCGCAAATTATCAAAATGAAAAAAGAACGTTAATTATAGAGAGAGAGAGAGAGAGAGAGAGAGAGAGAGAGAGAGAGAGAGAGAGAGAGAGAAAGAGAGATATTACAAAAATTTTTTTTTCACAAATAGATAGATTTTACGCGATACTGCGTGAACGCCACGTTAGAAAAATTGTATTGCATCATCATTGATGAAGCAGCGAGAAAGAATGCGAGACCGCAACATGGCATCATCGTAAGAAGCAGACTGGTACGCAGCTTGCGGCATTACCGAACGATTACACGCATCGATGCCGAGTCAACGTACGAAAATATTCCCTTTATCAAGACATCGCGGTTCGCTCCGTTTATCTTCGGAAGGTCCTCGCGTGCTGGCTACGATCGGTTATCCTCGCAAATAAAGCGCGATATTAAAAATACGAACGTAAATCTTTTCACATCTTTTCATTCGTTATCTCTTTTCTTTTCTTTACTGTGACAATCGCAGCTTCCTTGTTATAATGTGAGAAATTATGTTTTTTGTCATTGACATATCGTTGTATCACCGGATCGATAAAAGTAAACACTTTTGACAAGGTATATGATATCAATTCATAGTGACGTGATGTATAACTTGGCGGTCGGCTCGAATCAAATAATCTAGAAAATATCGCTCTTCGTGCATCATGTTCCGCGTGCCAACATTGGATTAACCAAAATCGTTCAAATATCGGCAAGACTGAGTGCATGAAGGTTACAAAATCAGTGTAATATACTTCACCATTGTAAATTCTCGCCATGTATCAACTGAACTTGAATAATACATTTAAATATATATTCCAACTTGCATTTTAATTTGATATTGTAAAAATATAATAAATATACTAAAGTTCTCTTCAATCAGCAATGTTCATTGAAAATTTTTATAAGGCATAATTTCATGATTCGTGTCCTACATTATTCAAAAAATAAGTTTTAATTCAACGTAAGCGACGACTGTAGAAAACGTTCTCGTCTACTTTGATGGTAAATTCTAGACTTCTGTGGCGCGTCATCATTGAACAAACATGTACCACGTCCTTGTCCGAAGGACGAGAAGTACTCTAAGTTCGATATACTTAGCGGTTACCCAATCACCCTCAATCTAGCCCGCAACTATCTACTAACTCCTCGGTGACATCGTCGCACGCGTTGCGTCGGGTGTATTCGTGAAGGATGCAACCGAACTTCGAGTTCATGGTCGCGTCGCTGAAGGCGATCTCATTATAGATTCCAGGTTGCTTCTTTGCAAGAGACGAACGCGCGATCGGTTTGTCGTATCGCGATAATTTCGAAATCGTACGCACGTCAAGGAGTAAGCGCTGTGTCATATTATTATATTTAATTGTGATTATAAACCAAGGAGATACTTCATGCACACTTTTAATTAATAATTAAATTCAACATAAAAAAATGTCTTAAATATAGAACACAAATAAAATTTTCGCCAAAGACAATCTTTGCGAAAACAACGTTTGAAAAGATTCTATACGAATAAACTGCAGTCATAATTGAAAAAAAAAAAATCTCTCTGTAGAGAAAGAGGTTGCAGAAAACTAGAAAGGTTTTTCATGTATAACGTACACGTTGACAACATTATGAGTCGCTTTATTTGCTACTATCGAAACATCAACAACCTCATCTTCATTCCCGCGAGCGAACGAACGTAATAAAGCATTCCGCGCGCGCCAGACCAAAGATATATGCTCTCTTACGAGAGTACATCACGCTTCGCTAATTAATTTATATAACGTCGTTCGCTGAAACGGTCCAATATTTCTTCCCTCTCTTCCTACATCGCGTTCCATCGAACTTTCGATTCTTGGATGTTTATTGGGACGTACCGTTCGACTGTGGAACAAGCTGTATCATTCGGAACGTATCCCTAGTCTTACTGAGACCCCAAATAATGAACCCGATGAGATAATTGATCGGAGTCACGTTACATGCACGGCCGATCGCGTGTGCGCGATCGTAATACGATTGATCGTATTATCGCAACATGTGATCTCGGTCTCCGCTTTTGTTTTCACCTGTGACAATTATACCTCGCATCAGACGATAGATCAGTCGCATCTTCGATACGAACGGACCCGCGGCAGCATAAAATTGACGCGCGCCGCCAAATGAATGAAGTTACATCTGCAGTTACGGCGACACAATAATATTATCGACGATAGTTACGCGGTATCGCGACCCGGATTTCTACAATAAACGCCAATTAGTTGATCGATCTGTGGGTCGGATTAAATTTCGTTAAATGTGATCGAATTCCACGCGTACGTGTTTTGCTCATTCATCTCGGGTTTGTAATAGATATCGGCAATACTCGGCCTATTTTTAAAGCTAATTAACGCATATCTAAGCCTCAATCTTTATGAAACCAAAATCAAACGTAATGCATCAGATTTGCATATTTTTCTTACAACACTGAGAGAAAACGAAATAGTTCCAGCAACTCTTTTTTTGACAACAATGAAATTTAAGTATCTACAATTAGTTTTACAAAGTAATAAGAACGAAAGTAATACTGAATATTATAAAAATATAGAATTTATTCACTTTAACTTATACAAAATGCCAAGTAGGAGACTTTATAAGAGATTTATAAAATTCTATCACACACACTCATCCTTCCATCCTCTTATCTATCCTCTTATACTAAACTATCTTATATTTATCACCTCTTCAGTCATTCTAATACAAAAGCTTTATAATACTACTATACATATACCATAGTCTCATTGCTTACATTTACATTACTACCTGCTGTAAAAATATAATCATGGCAACAACATGTGTGAACTATTAATTAATAGTAAAATAGCAACTCAACTATAGTTATACAATTATATAGATTTCATGTAAATAAGATATGAAAACTATATTCCTCCAGTTTAGACTTATTCCATTCCAAAAATATTTTTTTGAAATGAAACATAATGTAAACAGAACGCGGCCGCTAGATGGAGACAGCGAATTTATTTCTAAATAAAAAAATCACATGGAATAAAATAAAAAGTGTAGCACTATGAGACTTTTTACCAATATTCTAATGTATTCTAATAAAATGTGCAAATCATTGAGTTCAAAGATAAAAATGAGAAATGTATCTCGACAGTGCAGTCTTTAGTTCTGTACAAAAATTAATTCAGTAAATTTATAATTCCTAAAAGAATTATATGTGTGTCAAAAGATATAATAGGATCTGAAATTTAGCTCCCACATATAGAATCTTGCTACTGCAACTTATCTTTTTTCCCCGCGCATGCGCGTGTGTGTGTGTATCAATTTAATATTAACGATTACAGTTAATACAACTACGTTTTCTTTGTTCATATAACTTATTTATTGTTTTTATCTCACACATACACGTACGCACGCACAAAACACGATAACAATAACTTTGTAATACAGTTGAGATCTATTTGTTTTCAAATTTTTATTTGCTGATTACTATGACTTTTTTTCTGAGTGAAGAGTAATAAAAGATATTTATCGCAAAAGCGATAATACAAAATATAAATGCTTGCTTTTTATCCTCCATCAACTTCGAAAATCGCATCTATTATCAGTAAGGTGTGATATCAGAAATAAAAGTTTCAAACGATATCAAAGAATTTAAATGGATATCTGACAGAATGAAAAACTTGCGCTTATCCTCTGTCCACGATTAATATACCCTGCGACGACATTCCACATAAATTAATTGCCGACATTTGCGGACGTTGGAAGCTTAATTCATTAGGTTACTTTGACGAGTGAGACTCCTGGAAATATTATTTCGTTACCTTGACTCACTTCATCACAATGTTGCAACTTGTAATATTTTAATAACAACAATATTATCAATTAAGGAGGGGAAAGGGCTAATATTATCAATCTTGTGTCTCTTTGAAAAAAAAAACTGTAGAAAAAAGGAATGTTACAATAATAATTATATATCTTAGTGCTCTATCTTACATTATGTTATATCTTTATTACACGAATCAAACATTTGTAATCTTAATTTTTTAAAGAGATATTATAGTTTTATGCAAAATTTTTAAGACAAAGAAAATTGACAAAGTGATATTGGCGATAAGACAATAGGATAGTTACACCTGACAAACTCTATCAGAAAATTAATTTAAAAACTCGTAATCTTATCTTTGGAGGTCATCTAATTACGTGGCAAAACGACGTTAATTCGTGGTTAATTTCTTAACGAGATAACGCCACTACCCACTAAGGTGAAGAGAGAGAGGGGGTAGCATCGTGCCGCGGTTGCGTTAGAACCTCTAATGGCTCCGCGTGGCTACATCCGAGTGCCCAGTGGGTAGGTAGATAAAAAAAAAGCGAAAGCTGTGTTAATTAATTGGCGCGTAATTAAAACCCACAGCGGAGCAAGGGGAAGGCCATTTGACCAGTTCCTTCAAAGAATTCGTAATATTAAGATTTGGATCTCACACGCGTATGTGACGGAAAATATGAATCCGCAAGTGGCGAAGATGAAAATGTCGCGGTAAGAATTTCAAATATTACAATAAATTAATAAAAACAAGACAACGATATTGTCTGTTTTTCTTTTATCAAGAAATAATAGAAAAGATAGAAATAATAAAAACATTGATCTTCAAAAATTTGAAAATTTTCGCTATCTACATGCGTGGCAACGCAGCTCTCGCTATCTCGCGACCGGGAACGCACTCCAAAATGGCTAAACGCATAATCGCGTGCGCCGGATCTCCTCGGTACGCCGCATAATTTCGGCGCAAATATCATCATCAGCACCGAACCAAAATCGCGCACCGTTAACCGGTGTTGGTACGCATACGCGTGCACACGCCCGCGCGCGGAATAGATCTCATCCTTATCCGCACGGCGCGGCGGTCCAATTAGTCACAGTCAACGTGGCGTGGCGAGAAACGGATGAAAAACTTCCCTTCGACCAACTTCCTATACAACGCGCCTTCTGCTTCTCACCGGAAATTCCGGAAATAATAGATGCGACTGGCATTATGAATCTTATTTATCACGCACAGCTCTACCGAACGCTCTACAAGGGCGCAATTCACTCAGCGGCCGACAGACCTAGAATTAAGACTGCCAACTTTATTCTCCGTTTCGTACAACAATTTTGTAGACTTTAGACGCAAAGATTGTCTATATTAATAAGAACGTTGACCTCATCGAAATTTGTGAGTGTATAACAGATAAATGTGCACAATCACATCTGATATAATTTAGAGAAACAAAATATGTAGACAAGTCTTTGATTTCCAATATTTAATTTACACAAATGCATTTGTATAAATTATCCTCACAATTTTATCTCAATTATTATTATTGTGTCTCCAATTTTCCTGAACCTAGCTTCGCTAACTCTATAATCGCTCTGATGTTCTCTACGACAAACCGTTTGCGTATCAAGAATTTCTGGCAATAATGTGAAAATGATCAACTGAAACTATATGAAAAGTTCATACGTGCCTTGGAATGACGAGAGTGCAGTGTATAGAGCCTCGTTGCAAACTTTTCGTTAATGTCGAAAGTAATCTTTATTAAGCGATATGAATATTCCTACATCATAACCTTCTTCTTCTTTCCAGATTACGCTTGAAATTCTCATCACAATTAGCAATTAGCGCGTGTATATTTTCTGTCTGTACTTCTGTTCATTGTAATTAATTATCTTTCGACATCGCGATAACGTCTGACGCAATGGATATTTCTTAATTTTTAATTGAGTTTTTAATGTAAACTTCCAGCTATTCAAAAAAGTTATCGCGCCAAATATTTCATTTTAATATCTAATAAATTATTAATATGTAAAAAATTGGAATTTCTCCTCGCGCAATATAGCAACTTCAAGAAATATGTACTAAAATAAATTCACGAAATGTGTAATTGGTAGAAGAAACGCGCGCATTATGTCCTGGCAAGGCCAGCAGAAGTGAGGATCGTTGGCACGGATCATACGAAGAAATTTCACGGCACTTACCACGTGAATTTATTAGCATCTAACCATCAGCTACTATAAACGACGTCTCGACGAGAATTATGTTATCTCCACGTAATTTCGCCATCCTGCGAATTGTTCTTTTCCGCAACAGATATCTTCTTTTTTGCTGCCAGAGTCAAATGGTAGTTAATAAAATGATTAGTGAAATAGTCTTGATTCAACCGATCTGCATTATCGCGAATCAGTCGGAATTACTTAAGCTGTAATATTTTAGCTGTGTGTGTAGAAAAATTAAAATAGATAATGATGTCGCCTGTAGATTCCATGATAAAATTATCTTTTGTAGTGCAATCTATCCACAATATCAGTGTCAAAATATTTACGATAAAACAAACGTAAAAAGAAAAGTTTACCGTGCACATAAATATGTGGTAAATAACGATGAATGGAAAGATCAAGAAACTTTTGAGGGACAAAAAAAAAGCTACACATGAATGGCTTTTCGTCTCGAGAGGAAAGGAAATTTCCTCTCATAGCAATTGGAAGCAATTACTGCGCGAGATTTCACAAATTCATCTAGTTACTCGCCGCTGCATCTTGATGGAATAATAAAAATATTGTGCGATAATTTCGCGCGTAGTAATTTAAGAGAATCAGGCAAGGGAAGAGCAACACGAAGGGCATGTGTACATTTGTTTTAATTTTCCGCGCGATATATCCCCTAAGCGACGTAGATTACCATGACGCACGGCGCGGACAGGGCGAACGACACGACGAAGGAAGACGTCTCTTTTGAGAGATTTGGGGTTGCGATTGCCGCCGGCCCTTCGTCTCCCGAGGGATGCGAGGTCACGTATGGCCCTCACACGTAAAGGCGCGACGCGGCGACGCTTCTCTCGCCCTCTCGAAAGCGTTTCCAGAATCGCGCGAGCCTCGTACCGCGAAATCAGGCACGCGCGCATCCCGAAATCGTAATTAACATTCCCGACCATTAGCGCACGGCCAATGTCCATCGGCACGATCTATCGTAACCGACGAGCGACAAAGGTAACGTTTGCGCGCTTTACGATATTGCTCCGTTTCAAGAATTTTGATCTCGTACATCGTTACAAAATTAAGGTATCGAATAAGCTTTGACTTGATAAATACACAATAATAAATTAAAATAGACTGTTATATGAATAAATTCAAATTAAAACACGGTCAAATACGATCGAGTTTCGGCGCACAATCTATAAATTGAAAAATGTAAATTTACATAGTGTCTTATTATTGTACAATATTAACTAAGATTTAACCTTGATCATGCTTTATTTTTCATTAACATGTACAAAACTATATTCACTCTCAAACTATATTCACATATTAACGTTAAACGCCAAATTTTTTACTCTAGAAGAACATCGAAGCAATTAAGGCTAAAAATCGATTTCTCAAAAATTGAAAGAAGAAACATTGTTAATGTAAATACGCAAAAAATTCAGAAAAAACATTGACCAACGGTGTCATATTTAAATCATTAAGTGAGAGAATTGGCAACGGAGAATTTATAACGATTGTAAAAAATTCCGATTGCCCTTTCAATTGAGATTTTCATTTTTCCATTGGACGCATGATCGTTCCGTTAGAATTCCCAAGACGTTGGATAAACGGTGTTGAGAAGAAAAGTTGGAGCGTGCATGAAATTTTGTAGTCAACGGATACATCTTCGTAGCGAGCGAATAAGGTCGGATTAAAACCAGCACGTCGCGTCGGCCGGGATATCACGCCGAAATCACGCCTATCTCTTTTATTTCGTTCGCCCTGCCCCGCTCGCCCTTCTCTCCCTCTCTTCGCTCCGCACTTCGTATCTCTTTTTGCTCAGCCTTTAAAAATCGTTCCGCGGATGAAAAAAATCCCGCCATTGCGCCGGTAAATCCACTCGAATATCCGCCCACACACACGGGCGTGCACGATACGTGGGCTTGCCTGTAATTTCGAGGTTTTGCGCGAGTAACTGCGAACCGAGTTAAAATTTGTCGGCCGGAGATCAATGTCTCGAATTCTTGTCTTCGTTATTTCGAATATTTAAATATCCGATACAGCACGAATTAAGTGGCAATTTATTTTCGTATTTTATGACATTGAAGGGATCAGGGATTGCCATGCAGGCTCTTTAGAATTACTTTTAAAAAAGCCGAATAATTTTTCACGAAATGTTTTATGTACGTACGATACATGTACGCAATCATAGTTGGAAAAAAATATGAATCATAGATAATTTAAAATTTCCGTAAATTGAATTTTGCTATTAAAATACATTTTTTAGGATCTCGTACATAAATTATACATAATTTTGACGGGATCATGGTACTAGGAAAATACGTAACTTTGATGGCATTTGGATAAAAGTTATCAGAACTCGTAGATATCGTCAAAGTTAAACTTACGTAAATATGAGCACCGTCGCATGGGCTGCAGCGAAACCAATGTAAATGCAGTTCGCGGATTCACATACTAACACTGCCTAAAACCATGTTCGAACGCGTTAATGGTAAATTAACGCAGTCGTGTTATAGAACGTAAAATAGCTTTGAAAAATTCAAGCGAAAGCAGACTGCGTTCTCGGGGTAGCCGGATTTTCACGAATTAATAACAATTTACTATTCTAACTTCGATGCTGCTAAATAAAAGTAGAAGTCTAATAAAAAAATTAATATAAATAAATTAATATATATTTTAATAATTAATATTTCTTATTTTAGTACAAACTGATTTGTACATAACATATCTTTATCACATCAAATATTATTATTCCATTATTATTCTCAATATTACATTATAATTCAACACTACAATATCTTTATGTTTTTCAAGCAAATTTTACGTGAAAATCCCATTCTTTCATCGAATCGTCTACATACTTAAGATATGCTTTAATAAATATTCATTATTTTACAAAACTACTTTATTAAGAAAATTATTTCGTGGAGAGTATAAAATTGTGCATACCCGACAACATAATTTGCAATGAACAAAATATCGGTCGAAATATATTACCGCGTGAGAGTCACTGGCTGCGCTCGGCTCAGTCGAGGTAGGAGGCAAGGGAAGTGTAGAGGGAGGAGGGGGTGCCGTGGGGTTGGATGAAGCGAGGGGGTGAGGGAGAGAGGCGGCAGGGGTTGGTGCCAGGGTAGGTTTTGATCAATATCTCGCCCCCACCCCATACCACCACACCACCACCCTTCGTAGCGGTACACCATGCCCCCACTAGAACCCCATCACCCGACCACCATGAATAACCAAGACCATATAGCGGCCTGCAGATTAAATACATCGTGGTACCATACGATCAAACCACCTCCTCCTCCCCGTGTACCCTGTCCACCCACCTCTTTCCCTCCAACCTACAACCCTCCTCTTTAACAGCTACCACCGCTTTCAACGTCGTCGACCATCGTGTTCCCGTAAGAACGACTGATTTGCCGCACTACCGACCTGAAAGGGATAGACGGAGAAGAGAAAGAGAGAGAGCCTGGGGAGGAGGGCGGGGGTGAATGTCGTGTGTAACTTGGATATACGTGTGTGCACGGAAAACCCCCTTTTCCACCGCATTCCGATCTCACGTTTTCCCGCGAGACCTCCTCATACAACCGTACAAGGACAACGTCCCCCCGGGGAGCGTTTTGCAACACCACCGATCGTGAACGAATCCTTTGCCGTTGCGGCGAGAGCAAAAAAAAAAGAAGACTAAAACAGCGCAACGCGTGATTACCGCGCCTGTGAGAAGACGATGCGATCCACCGATATTCTTAAATTAACGCGTCGATCAGTGAAAGAGATAGAAATCGACTGACCTGGTAAAACTGTCTCAAACCAAATTAAAATCAGCGTGAATTAAAAGGTACGCGTTATAAACTAAAGAATTCCTCTAAAACAACAATTACGATGAATTTATATCAATAATTGAATAAAAATAACATTTGTATTTATTTACAAAGACACGAAAGTACTAAAGTGAGATACGTTTCTTTCGCATGTATATAATGTTGTAAATTGTGTACGTGAAACTGCGATGATTCGAAACAACGTGATGAACCCTGCTATATGAAAATAATCGGTTACGCGTGTCGGGTCGGCGACTTGACAGTTCGCTATTAGGCGTTAATTTAGTTGTAAGCTGCGCAAGGTTGCGAGGAACGAAAGGGATCTCCAGAGACGATGCTGGTCCTGAACTCGAAGGATCGCTACATCGTAGCTTCTTTGAGGTCCCAATTGAGGCAAGCGGGAAACCGAGCGAGACCTCGATTTGGTTTTCTCGAACTTTGTACACGTTCCTCAGGTTAGCCCGAGATGGTCAAGAGCTATTACTTTATTACTTTTCCGCATCCTTGAAACGTCAAAGAAAAATAACGCAGTATGGGTATTCACACGCAGCGAATAAATTTAAATATATATCGAGATGAATATATTTAATTTAAAAAGGTTATCTGCGCAAAATCGTGAAAATAATACATTTAATTAAATATACATTCGAACAAAATCAATATAAATATAACTTTAGAAGAGATGTGAAAAAGAAGATAATTTTCCTTTTTCCAGTTCCGTGCAAAATCGAACGCTCAAGAAAGAATGACTATAATCATCATGAATATATATTACTAATACGTTACTAACGACCAATCTATTCACGTCATATAAATCCTCCGCAATATTTACCTAAAATACGACCGGTTCGACTTACTATTAAAACCGCAAAGCCGTGGCGCGCGGACGTTTTTCTTTTTTTCGTTCGTGGATTTAAAAACAATCTCCGCGCCGCGCCGCGCTGCGTTGCCACTCGCGCGAGCCGCGGGGCACTTTTATCGCGCAGCAAAAATATGCTACACGAGGCAAACAGAATTTTCTGTCATAGAGAAACGGACGGTCGGAAAATACGAATGTTATGCTAAGCCGGGAAAAATGTACGCCGCATGTATTTACGGCATCAACGGACATCGTCGTCGCTCCGTCTTGCTTCCGAAATCACGGACAAGTTGATTGGCAAGGCACGTTTCAGAATCGATCTCGCTCGAGATAAAACTCGCGATTGTCACGCACCGATCTTAAAATTATTCACGCATTTTTCCTTTCCTTGCCGCGATAGTGATGAAGAAAGGGAGTCTCGTTGGCAGTAATTCGTTTATGTGCCACTACCCTGTAGTAACACGTAAAAAATATAAGCGGCAAATAAAAAATATTGATTTACTGCTTACGTCTTACTGCGAAAGCTGATTCTATGATTACTATAATAACTATAAACGTGATCACTTACGATTACGTTTATACACCATTATAGAACGGCCTTTATGTTTTTCTACGTGTTCTCCTACTATTTTATTACGACGCGCGTGATAGCAACGCATGTAAACACGAGCGGGCGGACCGCAAAGCACGCCGCGGCCAACTCGTTCGGAGGCATAAATCAACTATAAACAATGTGTACTAAGTATTAGCATTTCAATGAATAGCGGCACGAGCGTCAATGTTAATTACTATGAGCGACGATATGGTTTTTGCTATCTAACGCGCGTATTTGCGCTATCGACACGCCGCACGACACGGTTTCCGTTATCCGCGTGACCCTGTGTGCTAAGTGATAATACCGTTTGTTATCATCTTCGAAACTAATGAAGCGTGCTGCCCCCGCCGTTAGCCTGTAATCTACTACCGGCGTCGAGCGTAAGTGTCCGAGCATTAGCAAGTAGAGAATGATCCCTAGGGAGGGAAGACCGCAATTTATTCCAGATAAAGTTTCGTCGTAATTTTTCATAGATCGTTCGTAATCGATAATGAATAGTACATTTTAGAAGACAATACTGCGAGCTAAGAGAAAATAGAAATAGAAGAATAGAAAATCCATATCCTAAAGAGTAATAAAAAACGATATAAATCTAGATAGTGGAAGAATTTTATTTTTACTGAAAGATTAACGCTAAAGTCTGCAACAGAAAGATCTGTTGCTACTAATATATGTAATTTATATCGAGACTAAATGTGAGCAAGAAGTAATTGCTAAAAGTATTTTGAGTTAAAAATTTCACAAATGTCATAATTTCTCAAACTTTGCCCGGAATTAATAGCTAGATAGAAGATATTGTCAGTTTCATCCTTCAGTCACTGTATGAAATTCTTGACATCTTGGGCTACCATCCTTTGATCGATCTGACTCGGTTTGTGTACGATTATTGAAATACTTCGTCCGTACTTGTTCCAGCAAGTATTTGCGATCGAATACTGAGGGCGACGGTTAAATGCGTCGAACGAATAATAATCCGATGGTATCAATTTTGCTGAGGTGTGTGCCAAATTTCGCAGTCAATTTTGTGAAAGTTTACCCCGGGCAAATTATAACTTTTGATTGTTTGAATCGAAAAAAAACATGAGAAACCCATTTTAGTTCCTGGAGATGGGTCAGAGAATTTATTTCGTTTTTCGACTATTTTTTATTTTGAGATTTTCTCCATAATTCATTGCAAATTCGGAAAATTTTACTATATTGACATTTTTATAAGAAAGAAATATTTTTGAAGCTTTAAATATTAGAGATTAATCAAATCATAAGTAAGAATGTTTTATGCAATTTCGAAATAACTTGGTTTAGGATGAAGATACTTTTCAATTAAATACATATGCCTTTTAAATCTTCTGCCTCTTTCTCTCTAATACACAGAAACACTTCCAAAGATATTATAATAAATTAAAAATGCGTCGAACGAATAATAATCCGATGGTATCAACTTTGCTGAAGTGTGTGCCAAATTTTGCAGTCAATTTTGTGAAAGTTGACCCCGGGCAAATTATAACTTTTGATAGTTTGAATCGAAAAAAAACATGAGAAGCCCATTTTAGTTCCTGGAGTTGAGTCAGAGAATTTATTTCGTTTTTCGACTATTTTTTATTTTAAGATTTTCTCCATAATTCATTGCAAATTCGGAAAATTTTACTATACTATATGACATTTTTATAAAAAAGAAAGATTTTTGAAGCTGTAAAGATTAGAGATTAATCAAATCATAAGAATGTTAAATAGATTAAATGGAAACGGACCGTCTGTTATTGCACAAATGCTAATCAATTATGCATATTAAAGATCTTTCTTCAATGTTAAAATTAATAAAACATCATTTCACAGATGTTCGTATCTTAACTCCCGTAAATCATAAACAATAGCAATTATCTTTTTTGTTAGCTTGTAAGATCGCTCGAGGTGTCACACACGTCGATCGTCAAGTGAATCTCTCTCATCGAGATAACATAAAGAAAGAACGATCGCGACCGCGGAATTCGATCGCGCGTGATCCCGTGTAACAACTTGGACACGGTTTCTTTGGTCGATCTGGCGCAAAATCTCGAATTACCTTCAATTACCCTGAAAAACAAGTTCTCCGGGTAGCATTTTGGTACCGCGGCGACGACCATAAGTGATCCATCGCTTTAAGGTTGAAGCCCAGGTACGATGGTTCGCGGCTACGCCGTTGCTACTCAGGATTCCAGTTCTCCCGTCCCCTGGCCCCTTTCCCTCTTGCAAGCCTCTCCTTCCCTCCTACTCCCCCTTGATTCCAGGTCCAAACCCCGCGCCCTCCGGCAACCCCACCCACCTCTAGCTGGAACCTGTTCCGTCCTTCCTCTCTCACCTCTCCTGTCGTTCTCTCGATCTACGTTCCTCTCGCTCTTTTTCCATCTGTCTCTTCCCTCCCTCCCCCTCTCTCTCTCTCTCTCTCGCTCACATATCTGGCTGCTGCTGCTGCTGCTGCTGCGGCGGCTGCTACCTCGGCTGTATTTCTCTGACGTGTGCGATAGAGAGACAAAGACAGAATGAGACACGAACGGAAAGAGAAAAACAGTGGAGGAAGGGGCAAAAAGTGAGAGAGAGAGAGAGAGAGAGAGAGAGAGAGAGAGAGAGAGAGAGAGAGAGAGAGAGAGAGAGAGAGAGAGAGAGACGAGTGTATATGTATATGTGTGAGTGTATGCACATATATGTTGACGAGTGACAGAGAAAAGAGAAGAAAGAGAAAGAGTGCCGAGCAGAAGATAAAGAGAGAAATAATAAAAGAGAGACAGAAACGAGAAACGGGAGAAGAGAGAGATACATCGTGCACGCGCTTCCATTGTTTGCAGCGTGTGTCTCTCCTACGCATCTCTTCTTCCCTCCTATCGTTCTCCTTGTCACTTTTTTCCATATCTCTTTCTTTCTTTCTTTCTCTCTCTCTTTCTCTTTTCGCGTCCGACTCTCGATTTTTTCTCTCACGTACTTTCATCCCTGCCATCTCAGCGTCGCTGCGGGTCCTTTTTTCGAGTCGGTGCAATTTTTGTCACGGGCCTTCACATGCAACTATAGGATCTTCATAATCAGATCCAAGAACGGCTCTCTCTCTCTTTCTCTCTCCCTCCTCTCTCTCATTATTTACGAGCGCGAAAACTGAGAAAGAGAGAAAAAAAAAAAGAGTATCGATAAATCGGAGGTTTCCTCTAGGGAGGCAAACAAGATGCGGCGCTGAGTGGGAGGAAGCAAGGTTATTAGAAGAAGGACGTAACTGGGGCGATGATCCTCTTGGAGAGAGAAATCCCGAGACTCGCGCGCGCGACCTTTCTTGCGAAGACGTTGCGCTTTTTATCCATGACGTACCCAACGTGTCTCTGTTCCTGTCCTTTTGTACCTCTCTCAGCTTCTCGTCCGTGCAGCACCCAGCCCCCTCCCTCTCCTCCCGGGATGCCCGATGCGTCCCCTCGCGCTACTCTTTCGTTCTCCCTCGTTTACCCTCCCTCGTTGTTCTCGCCGACGCTACGGGAGATTCGACGCCGAGGAGAGACGTTATTAGGACGATGATCTCCGATAGGATTTTTTTTCTCCCAGTTCGTCGATCGATCCGTCGACATGAGATGCTAGTTTTCGTAGTTTTGTTTATATGTTTTCGCTTCGCGGAAAATTTCTAATGAATTTCGATCGATCGATTACACCTCTCACCTCAAATCATTGAAACTTTTTACATCGCTTTTATAAAGCGCCTGTATTACAAGCAACGTTCATGAGCAACTTTGAGAAATTTGAATGAGTTTTGATCGTATTCCTTAGACCGTTTGAATCTCCGCACGACTTTCCGAAACTCTCTTGTAAGGTTTAACAACTCGTAAGAGAGCAATGCCGTAAACAATAATCTTTCGCTGCAAATGCATCTGCGAGTTATAAAATTTGACGATACCAAGATGCAAAATGCAAAATAATTGATAAAATAAATAAGAATTTTTAAAGAAACATCAAAAGCGATAAAACGATCTCGAGTGCAATCAAATGGAAATGGTGATTAATTTAATAGAATGCTTCTTCTCGACGAAAAAACAAGCATGACATTAACGAAGAAGGAAATGAAATGCTTATTCAAAGTATTCGATTACGAACAATAATCGATTTACTTTTTGGTTAAAATTAACAATAACTTTCCCAGATTTCGACAGAGAAATAATTCATAATTCCGGGATTTGCGGCAAATCATCGCCAGAAAGACTACAATGGTGGAGAAGAATATCGCGTCTTTTCGTCTACGTAGATACATCTTGTAAACCAGTTTCATACACTTCCCTCTCCGCGCCGTAGAGACGCAGACTCATCTCTCTCGACCAAGACACCAAGGTCCGTATTCACCGTTTCATACATTTATCGCTAAACATGACATTTACATCACGAGTTTCATGTGTTTAAGCGATGGAAACTCAGAACCGGGCGGTTACGACGTCACCAAATGCGGATGCGATTCTCATCTCTCTTTGACACCCAGTGTGCGATCTAAAGGCAAGTACCAGTTAGACATCCACGTTTGGCATCCACAAGCATGATCAGAACGCGGGAGTACGGCCCTTTCGAAGAGGAGGCAAACACGTACGCAGAGCGGAGAGGACCTTCTCTTTTTCGCGCCAGCTTTCAAACTGGTTTTACATTCGACCAATATTGTCGGGATGTAAAGCGTTCACGTTCGCCGTGTGTCGATAAGCTTGTCGCGTATCTTTTGAGCGGGTGCGCCTGTTTGGTGCCAATGGACGGACGTATTCGAGAGCGTCGAAGCTGGCGAGATTCGCGGCAGGAGAGTTGAGAGAAGAGGAGAGACAGAACGGAGAGGCCCTTCTTTCCTGATCGTGCGAGAGACTCGCGAGACGTAAAGAAGAAGAAAACGATAAGAAGAACAAGAAGAAAAAGAATACGATAAGAACAAGAAGAAGATGACGACGAAGAAGGCGAAGAAGAAGTCGAAGCCAGCAAGTCCGGGGGGCGCGAAGCAAAGGGAAGATTGAGCGAGATGACCGCGTCGCGTTTTCCTCTGGTTTTTTGCCTTGCATCTTCTCTTTGTACATCTACGATCTCTCCCGCGTATCTTTTCTGTGCCTCCACCTCTTCCGACCCGCTTCTCGCCGCTGATCGCGCGCGGTTACCGCAGCGAGTCATCCCGGTGACACGGGAATGACGCGCGTGCAAGCGAGATCGCCGATTTACGAGGATAATAAAACGATAACTAGCGTCGGCATTCCGCGAACGCAAAAATCGTACCTGTTGCACGGCGGAGATGCATCGCGCTACCATTTCTTACTACTATAATATTTCTTTCGGGTCTATAGCAAAAAAATCGAACCCACGTTTCGAAATGAGACTTTTTTGAGGAGATTATCATGAATATATTCATTATAAACGTAGAGCTTATACCTCTGTGTAAAACTCTCCAGCAATCCTTTGAGTACAATTTCATTAATACGAGGGTCATTTGAAAACTTCGCGGCCTGACCGCGAAGTTACAGTAAACAGTTATTTTGAGGAAGAAACGGCAGAAGAAACTTCAAGAAATGGATTTTTGTGATGGCATAAAAGCACTGGAATATCGCTAGATGAAATGAATGTATTGAAGTTAAGGGAGATGATATTGAAAAATAAAAGTAATTTAAAACCTAAAGTTATATAAATTAGATCGTGAAATTTTCAAAAAAAATGTCCCTCGTAATTTCAATAATAATTTGCTAATTACTAGAACACACGGATTTATTATAATCAAAAACTTCACAGGTCGCGTCTTTTTATGCTTCCCTCGATGACATTTTACAAATGTTCAATCGCATTACAGCTATCAGTTTGTTCTATGGCTATATGCTTGATTTTGCTTATATATTATCAGGAAATTTGGCGAGATTCAGGCAAATCAAAATGGATCATTTATGCACACATCGACCAGAATAGGCGGACAAGTTCGCGTGTGAACGTAAGTATATACCCATGGCATACACGTGTATCGAGGGCGATTGCTTCCAATTTCATAACCCGCATGTCGGATTTTGTAAAGCTGCGATATCAGTAAAGGATCGCAAGTTAGACGATGCGTCCAGAGAAAAATAATGATAAATTGATAAAAAAAGTACTATGTCAAATATACGGTAAAATGTAATTGCGTTTGACGTAATCGGAATACGATTAGCTTTCATATATATATATATATATATATATATATATATATATATAAAATTTGTGAAAAAAGAAAATATTTACAATTCTATCCTAAAAATAAACCTTGCGTTTACGAAAAATGCAAAAATATAAGCAAATATTGCGCTTGTGCTTTAATATAAATAACAAGTAAATTCATAACTATATGCACGCACGCAATTATTCATAACGTAATTTGCATAACAAACGGAGGTGTATAACAAACCTGAAATATATAATATAATTTTGCATGACGGCTATGACGAGTACAGTGAAAACAATTATTGTAGGATCGTCAACGTTCTACGTATTCAAATTCTGCATTTGTAGCCGGTTAAACATTCTAATTTTGTTGCATCGTGTACGCGCCGCCCATTGTATCTCTCTCTAACAGAAAATGTGTACTATTCATAATACTCAAATGTGCAAGCGCGTTATTTACGGTACAAATATCAAAGCTCGACTATTTCAACCTTCGGAAATACATAACTTCAGATAAATGCTAACTGTAGTAAAAGTTAATGTCGCGATTTACAACAACAACAAAATTACATAATTTTATAATTTTTCTAAAATGTTTGAAGATTTCGCTCGTATCTAAAAATATTAAAACACATATTATACATCTTTTGGATTTCTGAATAATACCATTTTTTATTATGTCATGTTTAGTTATATATTACGGTCGAATTGTTTTCAAAAATTGAACAATTGCGACAACTTAGTAGTGAATGGAAAATAGATTTCGAGCATGTTGATATCCAAAACTGAGCCGCACTATCCACGAAGTCTAAAATCACTGATCAATGAATTAAAATTTAATCGTAATTATATTTTATATCGTGATTTTGCTTAATTTTTTGTATAACAACGTTAATAGTAAGATAAAATTTTATTTACATCGATGTTTGCTTCTAATAACATCTTAATCATATTGTAATAATAGTAAATATCGAAACAATGATAACTACTGTGTATGTTTGTGGTGTGTGATGTATCTGTGTAAAATTGTGATAAAATATAAAGAATAATCGATAATTATTGTGATCACATGATTGCGCACGCACGCACGCACACACACACACATACACACATATCACAAAATTTATACATGTACATACATGTATGATTTAGTTTATGTTTTGGACAAATTTTATAATAATCTAAAAGCATAAACTCTATTACGATTAAAAACGCGCATTTAATTGCAAATAGTTGTTATATAAGGCTTGATAATAAATTTTTGTATTCGCTTCATTTCCTTTAGTTATTTATTATTTTATCGCTATATCTGTTTTATATATTTTTCAGTTTTATATTTTTTAATTAATCAATAATTTCATCAAATTTTTAAATATATACTTGGGATTGTTAACTTGTTTTAACATGTTATTTCCAAGTGTTTTCTTAAAGAATGCGTATCATATAGATAATTATATTTGAAAATAATAATCATATATAATAATAATCATTCATACTTCGTATCTTTATAAGATTATATAGTTGTTAATAAGTTCGTGTTTCGCTAACTTTTTCCAAGTTTTTTTCATTTATTCGACTAATATATAATAATATTGCTAATTCAATTATGTTTTTATCTTCTCTTTATAACCATTTTGTATCACAAATCATTTCATGTCTTCATAGAAATCATATCGATAAATGTTTGCAAAATTGTTTGTAAAAGTTCAAAGAAAAAAAAATTTTTTTATTGAATTAAATATTGATATTGTTATTTGAATCTGCTGAACTATTGTATAACTCTATCTTTTATTAGTTCACTAATTTTAAATTTATACTAACATATGCGACACTTACACAATTTAAAAAAGTAAAATCAGTTTTAAATACGGTAAAAAAATTATCTTTAAAGTTATTGTTTTTCTCCATTGTATCTCTCCTGTGAAATCATACTTTTTTATCTTTATTTTATCAAATATTAAACCTATATAAAACATTTTTTAATTTGTTCAGAAACGAATAATATGATTTAATTGCAAAAAATATAATTTTATTAAAAACTACAAGTAATCAAAGTTGCAGAAAAAAAACCATAATTCAAAGTTTAATTCAAAGTTTATTTAAAAGCATCAAATTAAATATAAATAATATAAGAATAAAAAATAATTTAAATATATTGATTCAATGATAAAAAAAAAGAACATAAAGATAGATTTTATCTTATCTATTTATGATTTCGCAACTCTATCCTCCCCTCTAATATGTATAACGCATGTGATTTGATTATTTGTATTATTTTGAAGTACACAAAAGGATTTTGTATACTTTGTATTATATTTTAATATTTATCTTATTTATTAAATATTATTATAACATTGATATTATAAATCAAATTGCGGGACCGACAAACAATCGGCGCGTAGTTCAAAATAACTGAAAAATTTGTATCTAAAATGTATACAAAAATATGATTGAGCACTTGAGATCCAGTCACAACTGTGTATAAGCATTTTTCTCATTTGATTTGATTTATTCGTTACGGTCTAAGATTTATTACTTATTATTATTATTGATATTATATGTTAATAATGCTAAAAAAAAATAAAAAAATGACAGATAATTTATTTTACACACACGCGTACGCGCGCGCGTGTACACACATGCTGGCGAGCTAAGAAAAATGCGTGATTTTATTTTCTTCACATTGTTCAGCATGTATCGTAGATTTTTATAATATGTTATGTATGTTATATATGTTATATATGTTTTATAATATGATTATGGTATTAGATTGGAAATATATATATATATATATATTTTTTTTTTTTAAAGCAATTTTTATATAAAGTTAAATATATAAAGTTGGCGATGTTTTCAAAGTTAGTAATTTTTCACTCTGATAAGAACAAAGTAATATGCAAAATAGATGTATAACGCTGTAATAGAACGACTTTCGGCGCATTTTGTTAATAATAAGTATGAAATAGAAATAAGCGAGACGAGCGAAACGGATGAAACGGATATTCAATCACCAATCACATGATCAATTACAATGATCAAGTGCTTGAAAAACGCGTTTTAAATATCACATATAACAATTGGTAGATAATGTAAATAAAATATATATAATAATAATGTCCATATTGAAATATGTAATAATGTCCATATTCAAAGTTCGCAGTGGCTCGATTAAATACTAATAATATATTTTTATATTATAATTGCTTTTTTATTAACTTAAGTTTTTATATAGATATAAACAAAGAAAAGAAAATTAGTAAAATATATGATTTTCGAAAAAAACCAGTTTTTATAATAATTTCTTTTCTTTTGTTTTTTACAATTAAATCTTCTTAGCGTACGTAGGTTATGTGTTTCTAAATAATTTGCGCAAAAACGGCGATATCTTTACTAGAAAATGAAGTGTAATAAAAAATTCAAATTGTGCATTTTTTGCTTACTACTGTGTACGTAATAAGAATTAAATACAAACATTTATTGTAAATAAATTCAATATGGACATTATTATATATATATATATATTTTATTTATATTATCTACCAATTGTTATATGTGATATTTAAAACGCGTTTTTCAAGCACTTGATCATTGTAATTGATCATGTGATTGGTGATTGAATATCCGTTTCATCCGTTTCGCTCGTCTCGCTCATTTCTATTTCATACTTATTGTTAACAAAATGCGCCGAAAGTCGTTCTATTCGTATTTGACAAGATCCATAATAATCTAAAGATTAAAGATGAAATCGCGCGCAATCAAAACTTCACATGGATTCGATATTCGCAACTTTTAATCGGAATCGCAAATAGTTATTTAGGTATTCAGAATTTCACGTTGAGAAAATTTCGTATACTTTTCATATACGGAAAGAACGGTTTTGCTGAAATATTTAAAAATTTAGCTAGTTACATAGATCTGAAAATAATTTTATTATATTATAAAAATAATTATATAGGACGCTTAAACTGGTTGCTAGAATGTCAAAATTTTGTTGCCAATCATTACTCATTATGCTCGAGCATCTTATATGTAATATGATGATAATTTTAATAGTTCAACAAAATTATTTTCAGATATCTAGCTAAATTTTTAGATATTTCAGCAAAATCATTTTTTCCGTGTATGTATTTTTGTACTTCCGATACTTTTTATTAATTATTTATTTTTCTCCATAGAGAGAAATGTCAGTCGGTTCTTATCTCGATTAATTTTAGACATTGACTAGTGTTATTCAAGAAAAACTCAGTAGGCGATATAACGAGCATTAGTAGCATTTCGATTTACCATGTTCTATCGAGTCAAAGGTGTTATCAAAGTAGCCTTGGGGCGAGCGTGGCAGAAGGAACAAGCGAGGTAGGAAGGCGGACGATAAGACAGAGAAAGAAATGTTAGTATGTAGGAGACGAGAGTGCATATATACTCGCGAATGTGTACTTATTTATCGGCGATAAGATACGGCGAGTACACTCGTATGCAATGCATGAACAGTTAGACCCAACACGTAACGGAACTGTAACGAAAGGGATCTAAAATTACTCGTTATTTGTGCAATTCTCTGATAATAACTCGACAAAATGTGCGTTTCTATATAAAATATTTTTAATAATAAACAACATGCAACATTCAATTGAGAAACGTAGACTAATTGCAGACGGTTTATCAAATAAGCTATCGATGAAAAATTTCTCCGAGGTGTCGAGAAATATGAGCCTCACACGTTTCAAAATTAATTAATTTTTCTATCAACTACTCGCACGTTAACAAAGTTACGACGAATAAGCATTGTATAAACGTAAATATTTTCCCTTCACATACGACATATTTGCTCTAATATTATTTTCGCACATTTCCATACCTCATAAATAAATATCACGGGCATAAAATTAATTACAGTATCACCGCAAAGTCTATATTTCGTTATTAAATAATAAGCAATTCACTAATATAGAGAGTTCATAATGTAATTAAATATATGTAGGTAGCGGAGAACAGCTAATTGTCAGTGGACAATCGCGAAAGGATGTCAGCGGGGCAAGATTGCGAATTAAGCGCCGAGATTGACCCTCTTAACCCATCCCACGGATTCACCCCAGGTGCTCGTCAGTGTCCGACCCTGAAACGGGGAACAGCGGCATCGTAAACCCGCCAGCTCGGTCGTTCGTTTTACTGTCGTGCGGCCGGGCGGGCTGTCCCTTCGGAATCCCGCGTGGCTCCGCATCGGCTTGAAATCGCGATTAAACATTAAGAACGACACAGGTTGAGTCCCAAGATCTTTTCGCCGCGTTCTTCCGATTAATCTCCGCTCCTGTGGTCCTTGCCGTATCCGTAATCTTGAAACAGCGCAAACGGCATAAAATATCGTGTCGAGATCATCGACCCCACAACTATACGCGCATAGGCGATCAACTTTTCGCATGAGGTTTTAACGATTTGAATTAATAACCGACCAGCTTTCATCTGATGATTATTATCGGTCTATCAGTGCATCTATTACGGTTGTGACTGATAATTTAATAAAATAAAAGTGGCACTCCATGAATTAGGCATCAACATGCGAATTCTTTCCATGTCTGAAATCATCGGAAGCGCGATTTAATCAACCTATGCTTCATTGTAAGTAAATTTGTCCATATCACACAGAGATAAATACGATTAAAGAGGAACAAAGACAATTACCGTTTTTACCGAAAATTATATAGAACGTTTTAGCTAATAATCAAGAACTGACATTAAGTGTTTCGCATAATAACGGAATAACGGAGCAGATAGATAAATTTTCACCGGAAAATCTACCTCCTTCAACTTTCGAGATTCTCACAAATCTTTCTCAAGAGAGAGAGAGAGAGAGAGAGAAAACTCTCAAAATTTTCGTAATTCTGGATTACATTAGTCTTACAACACTCAGACCGTGGCAACGAATTGTGGCGTCTCGTTTGCGCGCGGAGGGGCAAGAAGCACGCGGCACGCATCCTTCTCGTGCGCGTTCCATCTCGAGGAGGGCACCTCCAAAGTCGTACGATATCCGTGCCCATTCATTCCTTCCTACGCCGTACACAGGAGCGGCGAAGGCGGGCCGGCAGGCGGGTTACGGGTAGAGAAAGGTGCGGGGGAGAGGGAAGGCACGAAGACTCGCGAAAATTACCGCTTCGGCTGTACGGCCCTGAAGAGCGCGTCATCCCCTTTAACCAGGGGATTGAATTTTTCCCCGACGCGGAGAGCTCCTGGCACAGGGTGCGCACGACTCCGCCGCCCCCCCTTCCTCTCCCCGTAACGTACCGCTCTCCCCCTTCCGCGCGTAACCCACACCCGGCTTCCAGCAGTCCTCCCAGCCTCCACCCGCCCGCCGCCGTCCCCGCAGTATCCCACGGACAGCACTTTTGCAGTCGCAACGGAGAGTTGCCCGTAGCAACTATGCGTCGCGACGGAGACGCGCGGGTACCACGGCCGCGATGGAATTGACTCGCGCCGCACCGTTGTACGCGGTTGTAGAAGGCAACAAAAAATGCAAGAGCAAGAGGGTGGGCGTCGGGGAGTGGGAGAAAAAAATAAGTGGAGGATGAGAGGCGAGGGGCGCGAACTGGAGAGAAAGAGCATGGAGAGTAACGCCACTGAGAAAGGGACGCAAAGAGCGCGGACATGAGAGAGAGAGAGAGAGAAAGAACGAGAAATGGTTGGAAATTTCGCATATCTTCTATATCCGAGGGTATCCACGTTTAATCCTTGGACTATGCAAGAAGGAAAGTCCCAAGATTAAGGAACGTAAAGGATACTGCAAGATCGTTTTGTTTGCCCGATAATTTCTCACGTAACGTTTTTTCTAGCATGATGTTAATGACGAATTAGTGTATTAGCGAAAAAAAACTGATTTTGCTTCAAGAAAGAAAAGAGAGAGAGAAAGAAAGAGAGAGAGAGAGAGAGAAGGAAAATAGTGGCACGACCCCTGTTGAGTCCCGAACAAGTAAAGTGTCTTTAACAAGTTCGAGGATGAGTCCTGCGAGAGTTAGTAATTGTAGTTCGCGCGAGTGAGACACTGCTCGCCTGCGGAAGGCGAGAAATGTAAATAAGAACCGCTAAGTATTTTAGAGAAACGGCTCATTAGCCTTTGACGCGCCGGATAAACCGTATTCTAGTTTCGCGAGATCCGAGTGACTAAATTAGATAGCGCGTGTAAAAGAAATGAAAACGCGCGTCCGCGTATGTTATGAAACACACCGACGATAATTTTCCTAGAGTATTACGTGTACTCTCTATTGTATATGCTCATTCTTTTGTTTTTTTTTTTTTGTACGTGTTGTTTCACGATATATCATTAGTTATGGTGTTTCGTAAGTAATTCTCGATCTGCCTACTTGCGTCGATATTAACCGTATTCCGCGTATATGATATCAACGTTTCAATAGCTTTTAGCGTTATCATTCGTATCTTCTCGTGGATGCATTAGCAATAATTATTACAGCGTCAGCCGGCGTAAATCAACACGGATAAACGACCCAAGTTTACATTCGACAACTGGAAATAATAAGCATCCTTAATCAGAACATGAATCGCAACATTAAGCTACCAGCAATGTAAAATAAGGCTCCATTATTCATTCGCTTAAATTTTTTGAAGCTTAATTTACAAAAATCTTAAAATTTTTAATTAATTTTATATTTATATACTCAAATGTTGTCTCTTTGCTACTTAAGTATCAGTACTATCAGTGCTTTAGCGCTTTTGCTCATGGAAAGTGAATGAAGCGAGATACATCAAAGAACTGCCAGATAGAAAACTAAGTGTACAGTGCCTCAACGCGAATTATTTCACTCGTCGACGTGACAGCATCGAGAGCTCTATTTCGAAAAATGGGCGGCTGAAAAAGAGCGAGAATAGCCGGGAGAGACAGGAGAGAGAGATCCTGAAAATGAGAACGACGTGTTCCCTTTGACGGATCCCCGTGTCGCCGTGGCGATCAACCGGATTAACGCCGGATTGTGAGCGGCCGCCCGCAACGGACGTGCGGTGCGGCGCGTCGCGTCGCGACGCGTCACGTCGCCGCGGAGATCGAGGAGGCAGAAGAACCGAGAGAAAAACAGAGATCGACAGAGAACGACGAGATCTGCGTATAATCGTACACAGCAAGTTCCTTCCAGTTTCAGTTTTAATGACTTTGGCCTACGTGGAGTATACGTGTTGCCTAATAAAAATTTTGACAGACTTATCTGTCTTTAATCCGACATTACTATAAGACAGAACAAAACTCCAGGTACTATGTATAATATAGCGTTATTTTCACAAGTACTCTAGTATCTGTCATTGTAAAAAAAAATGTTTAATCATTTTGAATGAAACATCAATTTGATTAAATTGATATAATTTGAGCCCAAGGATCAAACTTAATTTAAAATATTTTTAAAATGTCGTGTTATTAAGCTCTTACATTAGCTAGTGTTTGAGAAACATTATTTTAGTAACGCTGAATTAAGATTGAACGTGAAAGAGAGAGAGAGAGAGAGATTCCATTATTTCAATTAATTTTCATAGCGTACTCAATACTCTTAGCGATACGGCATACATAAAATTTCCTGGCGATAACATTTCGTTGTATTCGTTTTATTTGATTGCATTTTGGAAATTTTTGTAAAATTTGCTTGTTGCAAAATTTATAACGTTCGATGTTGAATATCTTCAAAATATGAAATTCTATTGAAACAAGATCCAATTGAATTGTATTTGAAATAAATAATAAATATATATATATATATATATATATATATATATATATACCTGACATTAATTAATTAAATGAAATATTTTGCGTCCGATTTTCGATGACGATGCTCTCAATCAATTTCGACGAGTTTGATCCGCTCCAATCCAGCGGAATATTTTAGCACCGCAATAATGTGAAGAAAGAAAACGAAATTGGCCAAGAAAGAAACTCCGTTACGAGAAACGTATGCCGACAGAATTGGAGTCCTCTGGGACAATTTGCCGCGGGATACCAACGGTTTAAGTAAAAAGAGACGTTAAAGAATACACATAAGTTACGTATACGAGACGATAAGATCTCGTAAATATTAGGACAATATAAATCTATAATATTGTAACACATATGACAAAGATTTTATCTCGAATTCAAGTGTCTAGTTGTGTCTTTATCAATCTGTATCAATATTTCCTATTTATAACCCTCTTTTTCTACGTCTATAATTTATCTATGATTTATTTCCTAATTGTTTTCAAACATCTTTATTAGGGACGCGGATTTTTAAAACAACATTCGCTGTATCCTTGTGAATCGCGTATGGGGGGAAGGATGGAGAAAAAATTTGTTAAATTATGCTAACATGAAGTAAATTTACATTAAGTCCAAAGTGAAATTTTAACCCTCTAATTATATTCCCCTCAAGAAAAAAATACTTCTTTTGTATATCATCACCAAGGTATGAGAACGTAGACCCTGAAAAGACGTGGTTTTGGAGCGTTGTTACCGATTGATAAATACGGTTGCACGAAGCCGATATTCGATTGTCCTTGTCACGTAGCCACTAGTTAAGATCGAAATGGAATTTAAAGTGCGGCTTAACGTCAAAGCGCGGGCAATCATCGGTCGAATTTACGTCCTCGTGTTCCGCTTAAATTTGACGTTCCACCTCGAGACGCGAGGGGGAACCGGTTCTACGCGCTCGGAACTTCATGAAAATAACGTAATTCCACACAAGCGGGACGCGCGATGGTCTGCTGCCCGATAAAGCGCGCCGCGTAATTTATTCGCGTATGATCGCAGTCGGTATCGGACGAATCCTCCGCTGAATCCTCTCTCGAGTAGGATAACGAGCAGATTACAGAAGTATCATCTCGAAAACGAAACGGAGTGTATCTCTCTTTTTCTCTCGTCCATTTCTCGGTTCGTTGCGGAACGCGGCAAACGCATACCGAGCATACGCGAGCGCGAAGAAGCGCGTGCACGCGGCTTTTGCGCGCGGGACACGCGAACGCGAAAGGAGCACGTGCATCGTGCGTCGTGCACGACGGGAGAGATGTGGTAACGTATAAGCGCGCGCACGCGCGCGTGTATGCATGTGTACATTGTACGTATGTGCAACAGCGCGGAGCATCGTATGCGCGCACACGGCCCATGTCCGCGTACGCCGGCGAGAGTAGCATATAGAGCTAGGTATCCCGCGTACATACCCAGCTATGTGCACACGAGGGATATCTACATATTTGCCCGCACACCCGAGTATTTACACGGATGTACGTATGCGAGTGCGCGCGCTCGCGTTCATATATACATCGTTCATATATACATATGGAGAGATGGAGAGAACGCGAGAGGAAGAACGAGAGGAAGCGAGAGAAGGACGAATGGAGAATGAGAGAAGAGAGAGAAAGAGAGAGAGAGAGAGAGAGAGAGAATCCAGGGTCGAATGATCAGCTATAAACTGAATCAGCGGGGATAGTATTGTCCTGCATTTCCCTTCTGGCCGCTGTACCCCTTTTCACCCCTCGTCTCGCTCCCAACATAGTCTGAACCACCCCACGATGCTTCGACGCGACTCGAGCGGGAAGGGCGGAAGGAGAAACGAAGAGAGGGAGAGATGACGCCATGCAACTATCGTGTACATGTCGTTGTCGCTGGAACTTTGTTATATTTGGAGCAAGATTCTGCCAGACTCCGTGCGAGTTTAAATGGTACCTACGACCCTTGACCGACATTATCCGTCGGCAAAATAAGGATTCTGTACGTCGTGCGTTACAATGCTGTGATATTAATTAACATGACATTAGCACATGACTCTTGTAAAACGCAATACTTGCAAAATAATGAAAATAAGTTTAAAGTCTCAACGATGATCTTTTTTAGCCTTTTGAAATTGAATTCTAAAAAATTCCTTCATGATGGCTCGTAAAATCTTGCCCGAGGATCGCGCCCGAGATTCGCGAGGTACATAAATCGTCCAAGTTATCCGCGGCTGTGAATCGAGCGCCAGTGAAGTACGGCGTGTCGAAATGTTCTCCGAACTTTCCAACCGACGAATGATTTTAATGGAACACACCCTGTTACAATCTCGAGCGAGCGTGCGCCTCCGTCGCTGCCGCTATCGCTCCGTTTGCCTCGTTTTGTCACGTTGCTAGGTGCACGACGACGATATTTTAGATAGGAAACGTCATGGTTAAGCTAGTTTCAGAGCCTAAGTTCCTCTCACGACCTATGATCGACATCCTTGCCCACGAGTACATTAATTTCATTCTTTCTTCATTCGGTGTGACCTTTCAACGCTTTCGAGACTGTCTTCGCGCGAAAATAGTGCAAAATTATTCGCGAGATTGTCAAGTGACTGCCAACAAGATATCCATATCCATCAATAAAACTCAATTCGTAAAAGTACCGAAATTATTTCTCGCGGATTCCAGACAAAAATTTAGATCTTATGAAACAGAGACCCATCTATTCTCAAGCTAAACACTCTTCGTCACTCGTCACAAATTACTCTTTTAAAATACAATAGATACCTATTTAATTCGTGCTACGAGAATTGTAACGAAAATTGAACTGACTGATCATTACAAAAAGTATATTATAGTATATTGTAGATCATTACGAAAAGTATATTGAAAGTATAAATTCGTATTAACATTCAATTTGATTACGTAATACACTGGCGCTGATAAGTAAGCCTCTCGGAGATAATCCGTCTCACGCTCGTGTTACATGTTCGTTAGAAGGGAATATCGGCAAAATGTTCGATTAATCAATTTCGTCGTTGCATGACGGATTACGAGCGCGCGCGGTAGACAAGGCGCGAGGGAAGACGCGGTGACTTGTTGAGAGTACTTTGTCGACGTCTGGGAGAGGCTGCGGAACACACGCGCATCAAGCCCCCGACGAGTGTGAACCGGGCTTAAATCGATCATCGTGAGCGCAGGAACGGCTCAAGAAACAAGCCCGGTGCATGGCCGGAGGGCCGGTAAGCAGCGGTGGCATGCAACAGGCCACTAGCTTTGCAGAAAGAGAGGCTGGCTCCGGCAGCCAGCGCGCCTCCTCGAATCAAAGGCACTTACGACGGTAGTACTTATGGCTGTTCCTTTCGTTCAGGATAAAAACATTCCATTCATCACGAGCACATCGCGGAAGCCAATTACCGTGCCGCTCTGTTTCTTAATTAGAACCGGTCGCGGCGCAAAGTGTAACCCCGAGTGCACGAGCGAGCGAATCGTTCCAATTTACGGGAAAGCAACGGCGAAAGTTCACCGAGCAATTTCGTAGATCTCATTCAGTTTCGTAAAGCAAAAGTGAAAGCGTAGCGCGTCATTGAGATATGGTCGATTATTCAGAAATTAATATCTAACTTTGTCGATAACTCGGAACTCGAGAAAACAAACGATGTTCCGCGACTCTCAGAAATAATTTAAAGACGTATATATCCATCTACAATATCTCTTTTCAGCGTATAACTTATAGTCTCAAGATTATTGATGATACACTTTTTATCATCTTACGCGTACACTCTTGACGACAAACTTGGAACTTGAATATTTCGAAACGTCATCGTGATCTCATGCCGGAGATACTTCCGATATGTTTTTGAGATCTCAATTATGCATGTACGAGCCGTCGTCATAAAAGCGGCGAGTTTTTCGTAATTGCAAAGCGCAACATCCGTGGCATTTCGCAAAGGGAGCTTTAATGTAATAACGTCCAATGCATTCGCGGGAGTCGCGTAGGCAAAAGAGGTCCGGTGTACAGCGAGAAGGTCGGCCTTTTCATCGACATCGCGCGTAATTGCGAAGACTAACTAAGTTACCGCTTCGCAGTAATGATAACGAGGATGTCACAACCCCCTAATTTGGGTCCACGTCGATTGACCGTATCAGCGTTACGCGGCACCCGATAATACTATCAGTCAGCGGATACGGAATACGATGATAACGACGAGAAGTAACTTGGTAAAAATTTATCACATTCATGTAGTTAATTTTCTGGTAAATTATCTCGGATTATATAATTCGTCGTTGAAATATATTCGTACGTTACGAGACGCACAACTGTTACGTGACGATCCGTGATCAAAGTGCGACTTGACTGTCGTGTTTATCGATGTATATTGAAACAAAAAATTTGCTTAGCTAAATTAAGAACCGCACGCAACGATGCACAGAGCTCGACGACCCGTGTGAAATCGAAAAAATACGAGTATGCGCTCGTAACCCGACGATTTGACACGACCATACTTGGAATTAACTTATATATAAGCTCAAAAGGAGATTGAACGTAAGAATTGCATACAATTGCAGATAAATAAGAACTCGATGTCGATCTCGGATGCCTTTCGCGAAACACAAGCGGTCCAAGCGCCGCTTGGTCGTTGCGGCTTTACAACTTGCGCCACGTCTACACACTGACTTTCTTAGCCAATAGATTTGCCACTAAGATAGGTATCTCGCGTTGTATACACGAGCGACTGTCCCTAGGGAAAGGATAGCGGGCGAGAAAGGATACGGCAGAAGATACGGCGTACCATTTCCACGGAAACGCCCTCGTCAAGGTCGCACCGAGGTGAATGACGAGTTCTCTCAGGCGATGTACCGTGCGCGGATTCTTCATTATTAAGTCACATCGTTTCCCGAGGATGTTGTTTAGTGCGCTATATTTCTAATGAGCAGATGTTCAGCGATAAAATCAAATGGAACCGAAGCGTATAAAATGTATAAAGTATAAACAAAATTTCGAAGTATTTTAAAGACCTAATCGAACCAGAAATTTACTCAAACTTTCACGAATATTCTATATCGAATTATCTTGTTTTTAACATAAAGATCAATCGAATGATTACAACATTTTTATTTTCGCAAATATCTACTAAAACAGAAAGTGAAGCCAGAGAGCTTTCATTTCTAAGCAAAAAAATGATAATATTTACGATAAAAATTTTATATAGAGGCTCGATCACAAACATCGGTTGAATTTGAGAAATGTTAGATTGATTCGATAAAACAATTTTATAATTTTAAAAGATAATTACGAAACACTGAATAGAATGACTCGCGCGATCTCCTTGAGTCATCCGACTAAAAAAATCTTTATCTCGATTGACAGCAAGAAATAGAAATACATTCGATAAATAATTAACACGAACCAACTTGTGCAACACGCGACACTGCACGATATTATATAACGTCGGTAAAGTCAATCCTCGGCCAAGGACATCATTTTCCGCCTTCATCGTCATCAACGATACGCGTCGTCGCGCAACCGAAGCTCTCTTATATTAAGCAAGAAATTTTATAATTTTATAATTTGGTCACAGAATAAATGTAATAAAGTGTAGTAACGTAGTTAACAAAGTTTCATAATTTTTGACCATGTAATAATATCTTCTATGAATTTTTATGTAATCTTTCGTAACATAGAGAATTCGTTTACAATTTGCATTTCGCGAAAAGTATAATAAATTAAATCTATAAAGAGAAGCAATCATCAATCTCGTGTCGCTGTTGTTTGAAAAGAAGAACGATAAAAGATAGAAGACCAAAAAAATATAATTAATAGCCAAACGATCAAACGGCGAAAACGTAATTATAATAGTGGAGAGTGGATAAAAGTGGAGAGGACTCGTCGTGCCATAGTAAATATTTATTCGTCATTGCGGCAGTTAAAATTGAAAATCTTCATAATGCAGGGCCATCGCGGCGCATACTAAGTCTCGTAGCATACATCGGTTAAATCTTGATTCAAGTTTACGGATAAGGTTACTGGATCGTAACTAGGTCTGTGAAGTTGACACCTCTAAATGCAAATTTTTACAAAACTAATATGTGGACAAACGGTGCTCGTGTTAAAATTTGTTCAAATTTTTTAATATATTTATAAATTTTTTTTAAGGATAGACAAAAAATGTATTATTTATGGAAATGTAGACAAATTGTGGACAATATTAACTTCGTATTACAACTTTGTTGGTATTTAGAGGTGCCAACTTCATAGACCTATCGCGCGAGGTGCCGCCCGGAGCGATAGCTCGTTGCTATCCGTTGCTATCTCGTTAATCGCGATAAAACTGAACGTAACGCGGATTTTAAGGTGACGAAAGTCGACTATTAAGGCAGGTCATGACGCAACGCTATTATTTTACATATTCGCTGAAATGAAGTAAAAAAGAACACTGAAAACGCGAACGTTTTCTTTGCGCGTTTTTCGCTAGTCTCTCACCGAAATTTAAATGCCTCGATATGTACGATTGTACATGTATGTGCGCACACAAGGGCATACACATGTGTACGCTCGAGTAATATTTAGGTAGGATAGGTAGGAGCCGATACAGTATAAATCAACATCAATTGTTTATCTGTCCGCGATACAATATTTACCGTCGAAGTATTTTTTTCACGTCGGCCAAAGTATTTTTACACGCATACATACGCGTCCGCCAGCGTAAGTGTTAACTACGGCATTATGTAATCGTATATCGCAAGACACGTGGAAAAATTATCACAGCAAAAGTCCTTAGATGTAAATGTTAACTTTTTATGCGCGTCCAACGATACGCAGTTGCGAAGATTTGAATAAATGTTAGCTCATTTATAGAAAATTTAAGTTTGAGTTGACACAATGTAGCAGTCTCTTTGCGTTAACTTAATATATTTATATCCCAAGCAAATTATATAACCGATCAAGAATTTTAGAAGGATGCAAGGAGGAAAATTAACTGACATAGCCATCTGACATAGCCATAAAGAAAAGATAACTTTTTCCAAGATGTAATCAATTTTATAACAGATCTTATATATTTATCATTCAACAAGTTCGTACATCACGCTTTACCGCTGTACACAATTTGTTCGGACTTTATTTAAGATGTTTGTTTTAAAAATATTTTATTTGTCCTCCTTAAAGCGCGTTCTGTGGGAATCGGAAAATTAATCGACAAAAATTTCTCACGAGAACCTCGACATCTCGAAAAAGTTCTTTTTATCATCTCGCGGACGGAATTGGATCGGTTGAGTGTCACTGAGGGACGCGCGAAGCACGGACAAGTGCACCGATCGACGCGTGTATGTGTACATATGCGTGTATATATGTGTATCTGTACATACATATATATATATATATGTACGTGTATATGTACGGACGCTTATGTACGTCGTCAACGTCGTTTCGTGCACGTGAACGCGCGAGCGTGAACGTGCAGCCACCGACAGCTCCGCCCGCGTTCTCCTTCCGTTCGTGTACCTAACTGGCCATGTACAAAAGTATCCTGCACATAATGTAGTACATAAGCTCGTTACATAGAGAAGGAGAAGGAAGAGAAGGTAATAAAGGGGAAGGGCGTTCACAAACAGGGTGTCCCCGAAAAAAATTCGACCTCTGTCACCGATCGTTTCGCCTTCCTTCTTTCTCTTTCTCTCTGTCTTTCTCTTTCTCTTTTTTCGCGTAGGGACACGCCTACGTCGTCAAAAATCACATTCCGTAGAAACGATCGCGACGATTCGATTCGATCGAGTAATTACGATAAGTCGAGACGAACGACAAGCGGGACACGCGGAAGCGAAAAATATGGCGCGTAACGGGAATGCCCTCTCTGGTAAATCACGCTCGTTTCGCGCGATGTAAGACACAGAACGCATAGAGCGCACAATTAAATTTAATCGAGTACACCCCGAGGATCTCCCCGGTGCGTTTCCGCGTACGGGTCACGCGCGAAGAATCGAAGTACGCGTGATCGTTTACTTTCTTCACCACCACCGCGTACATATGAGGCAAGTACACCGTGTATGTATCGCGCGAGAAACGCGTGTATTTCATATATAAACCATAGATATGTGGACCAACACGCGCTTATACATAATGTGATATAAACACATGTATTCAGCGGAGTATGTACACCAAGGCAGCGCGTAGGTGTGGATGAGAAGGAGAGGAGAAACAGAATGGGAGACAGGAAAGGTTAGGGGAAAGAGGGGGAAATGGGAAGATAGGAAGGGGAGGGGGGAGAGAGAGAGAGAGAGAGAAGGGCGAAAAGCCGCAGGAAAACTATTGGCCGGACGAGGTATTAACGAGCGGCAATGCTATTGACAAGGGATCGGTCCGAACATCGAGAAAAAGGAAGACAAAAACCCGCTGGCGACGCAATAGATCCTCGGAGGCATCGAAAAAGCGCGGACATGAATACGGTTGACCGAATTTCTCCGTGGAAAAAGCGAGGGGCGTCGTTGTAACGAGAAGGGGTGAAGAAGGGACTGTCAAGCACGAATCAATCCCCCGTTCACGTAATTCGAACGTCAAACTGTGACGGTAAAAATAAGAAAATTGCAAAAAATCAAAGATTGAAAATATCCTAAAAGGAGCGTTACATATTTTAGACACTTCCTCTTGTACCACGATTCCATTCCTTCTTGAAAATATACGTGCTGAGAAAAAAATATAGAATATAAATTTAAAAAATATATTAAAATTCTTGTGGAAAAACACAGATCGCAACAAGAATAGTTAAATTGTAGCGCGTTTAAAAGGTAACTACGAAATGCAATGACCGTTGCATGAGAAAATAAATAATGTTCATATGGTATCTTCACGTACAACTGCGAATTATATATAACATATACAAATACATCTCTCGACGCGAATATATGCAACAAGCATCGTAAAAGGCTATTCGCTGCTAATTATTGTAAAAAAAATGAATTGTCGATGCGGCTATGCCCTTTGACGTAACTTTTTCTCGTCTCACGGAACAAGCACGGAATTGAAAACGAACGAAATATTAAAAATAGAATAGCGAGAGAAGAAAAAAGAAGAGATGGAGAGAAGGGTTCCGGGGAAAACTAGTTTACTCTACGAATCGCGCGCGGCGGTGTGCCGTACGTCGCAAAAATAAAACTCACGAGCGGACACGCGGATACGCGAGTAATCAAAAGACGCGGCGGAGAATCCTTTGCGAATGTTAAAAGGGCTTTTTAATTATTTCCATTTTTCGTTTATTTATCCGGAGGTCACGTGATGCGGATGCAGTCGGCGAGGGCGCTGCCCGTTGCCCTTTAACGGAGGCGGGTAAAATATTGCGACGGGTGCGACGCGCAAACGGCACACAAACGATGGAAACCACTACGAAGAGAACGAAAGATCGCGAGGCAATAGTTCTACGGTCGGTTCGCAAGAGCGGACAATTTCATCGCAGTCCGAGCGAGATGGAAGTCCTATATTTCCCGCGTTTCTTATAACGATTTTCCATATTTTCCTTACCGGCGGTACCGCGGAGGCGAAATTAAAGCTTAGAGAGAACGATATCGAGGCTCTCGAGTCCCTCACGAGTTTTCCCACTGACGTCACAATAAGAGACACGTGTGTCTTTCGTATTAATTTAAATATTTTTCGGAACATCTTTTGAATTCGGAAAAAAGACCTCGTCTCTAGATCCCATATGTTTGATTCGATATAATTCACGTAAATCACATTAAATCATTGTTACAGCTAGCGTCAGCAATCGTGTAGAAATCAGAAGAGGAAATGTTGAATAAAAACGTAGAAAGATGAAAGAAAATTAATTTATAAAATCCCTCAAAATTATTTTTATATATAGACTCAGATCGAATATCATCAATTTGTATTACATACGATTTATTCATAAATTCTGTCATAAGTTGGAAATTTTCATTATTGTTGTTGCAAACAGATTGAAATGTCCGCACCTAGTTCTAACGCTATCACGATGTGACGATCACGTGCGTGTTTCCACGCGACCAACGCTTTATGGGGGTCTTTTACACGACTTTTCCGATAATACCGAACTCATATCCGAATGTGGGTCACGTTTTGCGCGCACATTAAACGTCGCCAATAATTATATTTTCCCGTCGCGGCGTCCGCCGATAAAGCGTCGTGACTATAGACGGCGTCGCGTCGATGCGACGCCCGAAAGATCGACCACAGATCATCCGGAATGCGTTTAGATTCGGATTGTATCCATGAAATCGATCAAGATCGCGTAAAGCAACGGAAAACGATATAACAATGTCATCACGAAGGTCGGAATTCGTTAAAGTGCGTAGAAAACAAGTGTGAGAGACGGTGGAGAATAGGCAGATAGAGAAAGATGAGGGGAAAGAAAAAAGAAGATATGTGAGGAGAAGGATGATGAGAAGTTGACGGTAGATGCGGAGAATGAGAGAGGACTCTCTCTCTCTCTCTCTCTCTCTCTCTCTCTCTCTCTCTCTCTGCCGAGGAGAGAAAAAGAAAAAAAGAGGAAGGCAGGCAATGCCGCAACAAAAGACAATAGTTGTCCCGTCGGAGGGCAACGTGAACTTTTGCGCCGTCGGACAACGTTATCGCCGCCGGGCGCAGAGCGCCGCGCGACAAAACTTTGTCTGGTTTTACACCGGGATCGGCTGGTCCTCCACGAGATCCTTCTATGTCCGCCCCCGCGCTGCCGAACTGCCACCTCCCGCGCGTCGTGCGGTGTGCCTTCACCTGAGCCGGAACCCGATGTCCGGCGAGAGGCCCAGCCTGCTTCCGAGAACGCATCTACATCTCGAGAAACCGACTGAATTTTTATACCGCTAGACGGTGCGGACCCGAAAACAAAACGTCTGCTTTCCTGCCAATTATCGGGAACGAAGTCGCGGAGGCGGTGGCTAGTCCCGGCGGGAAGACAAACGGTCCGAAAGAGAGAGAAGGAGAAGAAAGAGAAAGAGAAGGTGAGTATTCTCCTGTGAGAACGCGTGTGGATTTATCGCGTCAACAACAGAGAAATGGAAAAAAAGAAAGCGGCGATTCAGTCGAGGATGTCGGAGAAGTTTCGGGACGGAAGTGGCGGTCGCGATTATCGTCCTTAAGCGGATTTAAGTCCGCGGGCTGCCGATTCTCGAATCGGGCAAAGCCGCGAGTTCGCATCTCCGTCTTTGAAGACGAAGACAAGGTTGACACGGGTAGCGGACCTCCCTTCGCCACTAGACGAAGTAATAATCCGGCATCCGTTAGAAATTTCCAGCCAAGAATCTCGACCAGGCGTACTACTCGACTTTTGCGGCGGAGGCGAAGACGGCCTGATGATCCCCCGCGTTTATGTGTACACATTGCCGAGAAGAGAGAGGGTTCGGTTAGCTGTCGGAGGGATCTAAAAGGAGCCCTCGAGGGGTGAAAGAGCCGAGAAATGCTGATTAAATCCTCTTTGGCGCGGCCGACGGCACGGCGACCGCATTAAATAGTTGCAGAGGGACATTATTCGCGAGTTTTATCCGACGTATTCGCGTAAACGAGGAAACGCGAGTTTCCGCTGGCCGAAAAGCGACCGAGTATAACGAACAACCTTCCGGTACTACGCGCGAATTTCCTCTTCGCTCCTGCGCGGCCGCTAATGTGCGCGAATCGCGAGCGCTCTCGTTATCATAGGTACACAAAGGCGTATTAAAAATGCATTGCTATAAGATAATATTTAACTTTTATCACATCCAGTTTTTCAACAAAAAAATTTGTAGTACGTGATAAAGTTATTATTGGACAACGCTTATTTATTGGATCTAATTTTTCAGAAGATTAATCATAGGATTAAAGACATAATAAGAAAAAAAATCAAACTAGAATTTAAATGAAAGTCAAAGAAAAATGCTAGTACTTCCATACATTAGAAATATATCTGAAAAGATTGATTTGTCCAGATAAAAATGAATATTTAACAGGTCACAGGATATTAAATAAATTAACGGGTTTTATTAAAAGACACAAAGATATAAATAAATTTGAAGTTAACAATAATATTGTTTATAAAATTTTTTGCAACAACTGTAATGCTTCTTATGTTGGACAAACAATTGAAAACACGAATTAACGAACATGTAAAAAATATAGCGTCTAATGAGTCTAAACATTCAGTGATTACTAAATACATTTTAGATAAAAATCATACATTTGATTGGCAGAATGTTAAAATTTTAGACTTTGAAAATAATTATTTTAAAAATTAATCTCTGAAATGATATACATAAAAACTCAAGACAATGGTTTAAATTCTATTGACGACATTGTGTTTGGACTCGTCTTATTTTAATTTACTGACCAAAATATTCAATCAAAAACAATAATAACGCAAGGATGTTCTTAAGGTAATATAGACGTAGGTGACATTTTAATTTATCAGTATTGTTCCGAAAATGTCTTATTTCACACGTATTTGCGCACATCTCTAAATAAGGTTAAATGTAAGTTCTTTTCCAATTATTAATAATCGTTACGATATTTCAATATAACAAATCTAGTATTTATTCTTAGGAGAATTAAATAATTTATTTGAACATTATTGAAAAAGTTGTTGAACATGGATCTCATTTTAAATCATTTTTTAATAACCAAAAATGAAAGTTTGAATTTGATGATTGGAGAAGGATTGGAGGAGTGACCCATGTACATATTAACAACATGTAAATTTACTTATAAAAATGTAACTCTTTTGGATCTGACCATTGATTTGACAAGACATTCATTATTTAACAAAGTAATACGTTGGATTGAAGTGGAGTAGCTGAAGAAGATTTTGGAAGTCGAAACATGTTCTACGGATTTTTTGTGGGAGTTGTATATGTTGAGTATTAAATAAAGATTGTTTGTTACATCAACCAAACACTTGAATATAATTTAAGCGCTTAGATCTGCGAAATAGCTCGTTATGAGGTCGTTTGTTTATTAGTATTGTTTTTCACATTGACGAGCTTGAGTTTATTATTAATTGTTAATATCTAACTTCTTTCTGTTTCTGTAGGTTTAACATTAATTTACTATGATTACTTCATACGTGTTAAGTCACGGTAAAAGATTTGCAATCAATTGGAATTTGCAATCAGTTCGGAAACACTTTATCGTTTGTAGAATGTTGCTTGTATCTTTCTGCCTTTAATCTCAGCCGCAAAAATTTAATCGCTGACGATAAATCTACAAACGTATAATATAAATGCAAAATATTTGTAATGTGATGTATCCTGAAGTATTTAATGTATTTCATTTTTTTTTTTAAATAATGTTATCGCTTATAAGATAGCTGGGCATGATTCATTTCTTACCCTGAGATTTTTTTCGAAGCATCGATTGATACTTATATAATGAGATAAGTTTCGAGGGAGCTTATTCCAAGTCAAAATAAAAACTTGAATGCTTTGACAAAAAATAATCGAAATATATGAAAATTGTTTTAAATTTACAAAAATTTTATTACGATCTTTGCCGTTCAAGGGGATCTTAAAGTGGAGCAAATTATCGACATTTTCTTATTTTTAAGAAATCTTTGAATTAGCTTTACAATGCAAAATTCTTGTACACAATTAAAGCACAAAAGTGAAGGGGATAATAGTCGCCTTTATACCAAAAACGACAAAAAATTAAAATTATCACTTATTTTTGACACATAGAACTCACCTGATCACAATATTTGCTCAATACAAGAATTCTACAATGTATATGTATAAAATGTGATAATCAGTTTCTAGGGACAACGTGCATAAACAATATCGTGCAATTAGAATTAAATTCAGATTAAAAGGCTAGAAAAAAGATTTTCTTGATCAAAATTTTATAAATATAAATATAGTGAATTGAAAAAAAAAAAGAAAAGCAGTATTGCATATGATAGTAGGTGCTAGATCTTGCGAAAGATCTGCGCTGCAATATATTAGATAAGGACAAATATATGCGTTAAGTGAGACTGAACGATAACGTAAGAAATTAAATTAAAGATATCACTATTTCGATATTTTTAGTCTTAATAATAAAGTCTAATAATTAAAAAGTCTGTATTATACATTGTCGGAATTCGGCCTTCGCTTTCCTTTCTTTTAGAATCCTTTTAAGGGGTAACATCACAGTACAATTTTCAAAAAATCAAATTTTTTTCGCTTAAATAATGCTTTAGGATCTTAAAAATAATATGCAATATTGGTTTTATATGTGAAAAAAAAATGTTAAGTAACTTTTAAGCCGACTTTTGAAAGAGAGTCAGAACGCCGTTTTCGGAGCAAAAATCAAAAATAAAATAAAAAATATGCTATAAAACCAATATATGAAGATCTAAGCAACGATGATCTATCGAATCGATGTCTCGGAGGATATACGCAAAACTCGAACAAAAGTTTTAACTCACTCGTTTTGCTCTAAAATCGAAGTCAAAACTATTATTGATATAACCTGTTTGATGTAATTCTATTTTCAACGACGGTTTTACAAGTATGTTGGAGATTATGCAAGTGAACTTGCAAGTTGAACTTGACAATCGGTCCAAATTACTTTAATTTTTGCGTTGAATCGGACGAGTGCCGCGTCAGATTTTCGGAGCGCTCACTCACCGAGAGAATTAAAAAGGCTCAGAGGTCTTTCAGATCATCCAGAAAAGAAGAAAACAAAGAAAACTTCAATCTAGAAAGACAACTACATGGAGCAGAAATAGCTGAATAAGGATAAATAATAAATAATATCACTCAAATCTTTAAACGCGTTTTCTCAAAACCATGTTCTTCAAATTGGCTTGCAGCATAACTCGAACAAATTTTGACCGATTGACTTGAAATTTGAACTGTAGCTTCTAAATTCTTTAGAGAAATACATAGGATTTTTACAATCAATTAAAAACTTTTTTGTTACAAACAATTTTGTGCAAGATTTTTTAGCAAAAAAAAGAATTTTTCTTTCAAATGTTCCATTTTTGCAAAAATCAATATTTTAAATATTTTATATATTTTAAATATTGATTTTAATAATTCTATGTACTTCTCTAGAAAATCTAATGTTAGGAAAGATTAAGAAAAAATTTGATTTTTTGTTCTAGGTGAAGATGTACGGCAATTCTGCTGTAAGCCCAGGAGGTCTTCCGGAAAAACCATCTTCTGTTTGCGCAACTATTGCACGGCCATTTTGTTTTTAAAATTTTTTTAAATTTTTAATACTTTATTACGAGCGAAATAAAGATCATAAACCCAATTTTCCATTTATTTCATTGTTAGTCTGAAAAAAAATATCAAAATTTTCTTACTTTTTCGACCGTTTACTGTGATGTTATTCCTTAAAGTTATTTCAAGTATGACAACATAATTAATCCTGTCAATATTACATCTGAATGCAAAAAGATTTTAGTTTTTTCCAAAAATTTTTTTCGTTATATCAATATATGATATGACTATTATTCGATTCAAGAGTGCTATCTTTAAACAAGTACGAAAGTACAATTTTTAATTGATATACGTTGAGTTACGTCACAATATAACTGCGATCATCCCGGAGACTGCTAAAAATAAACGAAAGAGAAGTGAAATCGAGCTAGGATTGACAGCCAATAGCAACGCCTTGAAAAAAAACGAAAAAAAAGAGGAAAGAAAAGAACGGATTTCGTACGCGCAAGGACACAGAATTATTTCGCGCGGCTATATTCTCCATGAGAGAACCGGCGGGATCTCAAGGACATCGAATACCTGGCCTTTTGTCAAGAAGAAAAAGAAAAGAAATAAAAAAATGGAGAGATGGGAAAAATGGCGAACGAGATGCAAATATATTCGCTTCACGGCGAAATCAACGGGGCAAAAGTGTGCAGAAGGTCAGTCTCTGTCAGCGACAGGTGATCACATATACGCACGAAAACGAAATTCAAGGTGGAGGTGAATTACCTGGCCGGGATTTAAGGCTAGGTCGTCACCTTCCCGAGTGACCCTGACTCGTTGAGCTTCCTTCCCTCTGCCCTCGCCCAGTATCCCATCGTTCGTATCCTTCATCGATACGACGCGCACGCGTGTGTTTTCTGAAGTGTTCGCGATTCGACAATCGATCGAGCATGGTCCCATACGTGCTATTTACGTGTCACACACGAAGTTCTTTTACTCAAAGTAACGCCAAAATTTTACGAGAAACTCTATACGTCCAGAAGACACGCGAAATAGTTATATAAAATCACAATACTCTTTCATCTCACTTAACAATTACTAAGTACAAATCTCAAGCAGAGGAATTCCTCTAGACTTAGATCGATATTATTTGATCGATTGTATAATTATAATGTACAGTACTATTGATGTTCTCTAGACAATTCGATATTTCAATCATAAATTATGCAATAGTTTAGCTAATTTTTATTACGAATTTGTCTGATTTTGATATCTAATTGTCTCTGGCGACACGTATCGATGTTCGACAAAATTTTGTCTGATGAGAGTCAGTCTAATCACCAAGCAAACCAAGATTTAATGAAAAAAACAAATTTTGTAAATCTCTAAACTAAATAATACTTCCTTAAGTGGAACAGTTACCGTTTTATGTGTGAAAACAAACGAGAAAAAAGCGCGTTATGATTAGTTTTTTTAGAAGCTGAATCATGTGATCATTCAAGTTTTACTTCAGGGTCAATTTTGATAACATGATTTATTAATGCTAAAAATAAGCGTCATAAATTAGCATCTTATTGTAAAATAATACTCACAAACAGATCAATATTTTACACAATATATTTCAAACAACTTTTGATTAATGCAATATGCCGAACAAATATTGCCTCCAGTCAAAAATATTGTGCTAATTTATCAAATATTCTTTAATGATATATATTGATCGCTTAAGGGACCGTTTTACGATAACTCGAACAATTGCAACGTATACTACAATATAAGAAAGATACGAAGGAGATGACCCAACTCGGAGCTACTGAATTGTATTCGCGTGGCACAGAAACTCGACCGCGTTTCAGTTTTGCTCGCGCTAATTGCTTAAGTCTGTCTGAGTACGCGCGCGACCAATCTCCGTGGGGACCACGCCCACGTGCCGCCGGAGTTAACTTAATTACGGTCAATTAAGCGTCAATTAACCGAGTGGCATGCGCGTATACGCGCCAGCTACCTTCCATACATATGCAATAACGTCTGTTCGTCAAATTAACAAGATGCGGCAATGATCTCAAGACGTCGAACGCGAGAGACTCAACGCGCACACAATGATCCTTCCTCGCTCGGGAACGAAGTAATCGAAGCGTATTAATGATCGCGACACAGTTTTTTAAAAATCTCACGAAAATAACTGATCTCTACGATAAACTGATGTATATCGAAATGACGAACTCAGATGCGCATCATGTATCCAAACAGTATATGCAAATGAAAATAAAAGATAATTACACAGAACGTTATCGCGGCGGAAAATTATTCGTCGTCTCGAATTCGATGGAAGGTATACTGGAAAAAAAATCTGGTTGCATTAATTAGAAATCTGATAAATTCAATCAGTATGTCTGTTTGAAAACAGACGAATCAGAACTCTTGTAGGAATTACCAGATGAAGTTGATTAATTCTTTCCTGTTAATTACTTGATGAACGAGGTAATCGTGGTAGCAATATGCACATTTCACTGTGACAGATAGTTTTGATTTTCGATAATATTTCAAACGCCATTCTTATCTTAGCATCTAAATATAACTTCCAGAAATTATCAGGTTTTTGAATTTTTATACAGAAAAAAACTGTATTATAATACATTTCTTATTTACTTTCGTCTTCGAACACAATTCTGGGAAATCGTATTCGAAGAACCATCTTATTGGAATATCGGTGAAAGCTTTCATAATGCTGCGGCTTTTATTTATTTTTTTATTCTAACCTATGTGATTTTATCCTGTGTGGTTTTTTACTTACGAGAATAGCATCTATCTAACTGCGTACTGTTTGCGGAGAGGATCTAGCGAATATAAATAATTAAAGCGTTAAGTCTATCAAACATTGTAGTTATAAAATATCGAGTCCTATCATAATAACCAGAAATTTTGCTTGGTATCACCAAAATGTATTCTACTCTTAGAGTAGACATCTTGTTGGTATAATCACTTTTCAAAACCATTTTTCTCAGTGTAGTATAGTTTTTATATAATTATTTTTTTTTTGTAAGCTCGTTATCGAAATATTTAAGAATTTACCGAACATGTGTCTATTCCGTCGCTCAAAGATCTTGTAAATAGATATAATCAAGTTTGTGTAATTTAATTGAATTGTGTATTTATACCTAGAAACATGGCGCATCGATAGTATTCACAGTCAAGTCGATAGCCATTTTTTTCTATGACAAAGCATCGATATCGACGCACTCGTGAGACGACGAGTCACCGCAATAATTAATGATACTCGTCGAATCTTTCGCAAAAAGTTGATCACTGTCAAGAACAGAATGCGGACGCTACACGTTGTTCCAGAAATAGAGCTATCATCGTGTCCGTTTCAAGCACCGGATAGCGCGTCTTGAATAATAAACGGAAGATAAAAATACGCGCCAATTAGTCGAATTAAGACTCCGGAACAAAACAGACACCGTGAATAACAAGATCCGAACATCGCTGAGGGAATACTCCGAAGAAATTACGGAGCAATAAAATACGCGTGGAAACCAATTGATCAATTTGAAGCTTCGGATTTATTTTCTCGATTCATGGCCAATTTTACGAAAATCTGAATTTTCGAGGCAGATCGAGACTGCTAAAAACCTTGCAAGAAATAACGTGTATTCTCTAATAAACACATAGTTTCCGAACCGAAAGAAAAACATTCTGATCGATAAGCAGCAAAAATCCAACCGAAAATCAACCATGTGAGTGAACGGTAAATAAACCAAATGGTTGAAACGACGAAATCCCGCTGTACTCTAAATATCCACGCTCGAAGAGTACGCCAATAAAAATCGTTAATACTTTTGATATAAAATGTTGCAAATGTTGCGAAATAATATATTACCGGATCGAGTCAAAAAGCTGTCCTGCACATATATTTCAATAAAAAAATATGTATAAATAATATATATTGCAGAGAAATCATCTGGCGTAATATTCTACATTAATATCCGTATGTCACATGTGTAATACTATACATAAATAAAACGTGATGATATGCTGCACGCGATTTAAATATATTTTAAATTCGTCCTAAATATTTTACGCACAAGACATGCGAGTATATCTATGCTACGATGGTGTCAATTAGCAAACACGTGGTCGCGGTCAAGAAACTTAATTCCCGCCGCAGCCTTTGTCCGTGACTCACACTCGTTGCTCCATTTTTTCACGCTCGCCCAACGAGTCTCTCACTCGGAAGGAAACACTCCCGGAGGCGAGGCAAGGCGAGAGAGAGAGAGAGCAAACGCTTTTCCTTATTCATACCGGCCATTATCTCCGACAATGTTGCGCGATAAATACCGCCGTGGAACCAATTAAGCGAACCGCGCGCAGCGCAGCGCGTTGCCGCTTTTATCGACGATCTTTTTTCATTCTTTTTTTTGTCGACGATATGCGCGCCGCTCGATCTCGTGTCGCTACCCACGTGCCGATTAATGAGGCGCGACGGGGAGAGGAACCGGAAAGAATCGGCGGTCTGGTTTTTGAGGGGGAGAGAAGAAAACGGCGATTATAGCGATGAAGAAGAAGAGCGAGAACAAGAAAGAGCGACGAAAGAAGCGGCCGACGCTAAAAGCGCCACGCGGCCGCGTGAATAATAATCCGTGATTAATAGAGTGCTAAGCCAACGGCGTGGCGCGCCTGCCGCATGAATGGCCGTAGTACTATTAAGCGGCGGTTATATTACACCTACGGTGATACGAGGCAAACGTAGAGCCCGGGCGAGCGGTGTTGTGTATCGGAGCGCATGGCTAATTTTGTTGGCGAGATGCCGCCGAAGGTGCACATCTGACCATTATCTGATCCGCATTGCAACATACCGCGACGCATCGCGTAACGTCGCGTGAGTTCGCACGTAGTTTCCCGATCCGCGAGATGTATAGATAATACGAGGGTCATTTGAAAATTTCGCGATCTAATCCATACAATTTTAGGTTTTAAATGATTTTTGTTTTTCAATACGATCTCCCTCAATTTCAATGCACTTCATTCAGCGATGTTCCAGTGCTTTTATGCCGGAAATTCGTTTCTTAAAGTTCCTCAAAATAGCTGTTTATTGTAGCTGGTTAAGCGAATTTTCAAATGACCCTCGTGTATAAATAGATTGATTTATTATGAAATTAGTAACTTCAGATTGTACATTGTAGTGCAATTAATAATCTTTCGGAGTTTCGCGTGTTCGTTCATACTGTTAAATTAAACACGCTTTTAGACTACGTATAGATTATAATAATGCTGTGTTAACCGATTGCGATTAAAGCAAATATTCTTTTTAAAACAATAAATCCGATTGTATTTGTTTTTTTTCCATTTCATACATTTTTTTTTAATCAGTTAAAAAGAGCAATCAAGAAACTCAGAATAATTAACATTACTCAAAACTTTGTTAAAAAAATCAATAATAACTATATCTATTATTAAGATAAAACTTCAACACAAATAAAAATTTCAACAACGTGCCTCGTAGACAAAACGAGATATCTAATGTTAACACCCTTAATACTGATCGATGACGACAGTCGCTAAATTATATCTTGAAGATTGAATGGCCAGGAGAGACTGTTATGTTATCTATGCGCCTGTAACACCTAAGCTGCCCGACGCGCCGAATACCGCGGTGTCTCGTCAGAATTACGGCGCGAAGCGCGGATTCAGAGGGAACCAAGAACGTAATTTCGGAGATAGCCGTGACCGCGGTCATCGGTTGGCGGTTCGCCTACGTAATACGTACTACGTATAAGTGGTGGGTAGAGGTATGCGCAAACGGCAAACAAGAAGTAGCTACTGGCTGCTTCCACAGGTGGTCGGGTCACGAACTGACCCCACTCCATCGGCCCATCTCTCTCTCTTTCTCTTTCTCTCCCTCTCTCTTTCTCTATCTCTCTACTTACTCGAATCTCTCTCTTTTACCTCTTTCCCCTTCCCTCTGTCGCGCCGCATTTCCTTCCTCAACGATCTCTCCTTCTCTCCCAGTCATTTTCTTCTACGCTCCTAAGTCGCTATTGCTTCCCCGCGTTCTTGTTTCGATGCCCTCATTCGTTTTTCTCTGTTCTCCTCTCATTGTTCTTTTCTCTCTCTCTCTCTCTCTCTTTTTCTTTGGCCGAGGCTTCTACTGACCCATGGTATGTTATGTTAGATGTGTAGGTAAGCAGGTACGTAGTAGGTCGAGTGAGTCGTCGAAGCAAGAAGGTGACATTGTGAGTACCCAGCATTCGTAACGCAGACGTACCGTAAAGACCTCCCGACATTTCGACTAATTTGCGCTTGGCTACAAACTAAGGAAGCTCTGATTTTCTGTCCTTCCTTAGAAAGCACGCTCAATAGAAAAGTTCGAATCGCCAATTGCTAAACGTAACGAATGTAACTCACTCAGGTATTTTTTACATAATCTAATTCAAGGAACAGATTTTATGTAACCTTCTCGATGAGAAATTATGGAAGAGAAGTTTTAACTGAAAGATATCAAGTGCAAAATTTGAATCGCAAGAAAATTATTCTATTTATAGATAGCGCAGAACGAATCAACATATTTGATATACGAAAGAATAAGGACAAAGAAATAAGTTTATGTTTTTTCGCGAATAAGTTTTTTTTCAAACTCAATAAAGTTCTTTCTTGAAAAAAATTAGAATCCGACCAACTGTAGTTTTCGCACGACCTAATTTCGGTTATCTGGTAGATAAAAATTATCTCCGTATAACGCGTTGCCTTTGTGAGTCAGTCGTGTTTAGTATTTATGATCGCGAAATAGCCACGACGCTCTCGTGTCGGCATGAGTTACATACGCGCGAAGTGGCCTGGCAAACTTCACGACGAATTCAAGGCCGTGTTATGTCAAAGCCGCAGATATACATACATTCTGTATCGCACCAGACGACGTAAGAACGGTTCGCCGAAGATCTTCTGGCACACTCGATAAAATATACAGGCGGGAAATCTTTGGAGAACGAAATTCTTACTGAATTTGTTGCGATATGAATGTTATCATTAATCAAATTTTATTATATCGATTTAACATCATGATAATTATTCTCGCATATTTCTCGTTTGTATTAAAATCGTAATAATTACAAATTAAATACACGCATATGGAAATACAATATCTCTCTGTAATATTCTGTCACATTTATATAAAAGTCATCTTTAAGTGAAAAAACTGCTGCTTCGTATTACAATATTTATTTCGCTGAATAATACACAAGTTGCCTCAGACAGATTTAACAAATATTTACGTTTATGACAAATGTCTAAGTTAGAAAGAACAATAGTTATTCTTAATATGCGATTTTCATTTCTAAATTAATAGGAAAAAATTAAAATATCTTGGTTTATAACAGAAAATTGATTTAAATTAAATTGCCGAGATATTGTATCATGCTAATTGAAAAGTTCCCAAGTATTCGCCAAGAGAAACTTTAGATTTAGAATTCTCGAACATTTCATATCATAAATTTTAGTGCATATAATGATATTTAGTAAAATTAGCTCGTGAAAGGTTCACATGCATATTACATTATGCATTGCACGATCGTCAACCAAACTTTAAAATTAATAATAAAATGTTAAAGATACCAACACTGTTCGTACATGTACTTGCTCCCTCTCAATCATTAATTAAACAAGAAACACTTGACAAATAAGAAATATTACGTGAAATGAAATAATCACGAAGAGGAAGTATTTAATCAGGGAGCGCTCGCAAAAAACGCGCAGAAAGTACATTCGCGGATTACCAATCCGTGGTTGTTTATTCAATTCCATCAGTGACGGGGGGGGGTGCGAACGCGCTGTTCGCCGATGTCCGCGGAAACCGTTATCATTCGCGCGCGCCCGGATTCCAAAGTCCGCAGCAAGGGAACCGGGTTGCGCCGCTCGGTTGCTCGGTTGCCTTCAGTCGTAGGATGCTGAAGGCACTGCGGTTGCCATGGCGACCCACCACCACCGCAGCCCGATGTAATTATTTGAAAAACGCCCGCCGCAGCCCCCATCCCTCCACCCACCACCCCGGGGGTTGCCGAGTACAGAGCGATGCAAAAGTAGCCGGGTGGACTTTTGCATCCGAGATGTGCCGAGATATGATCGATGTCACCACCTTTCGTGATCCGGCTCGTGTCCGGATGGCATATCAAAACGATAAAATTCGCAAGGAGGACTATCCGACGCTATCCAGCCGATTCGATTCGTAAAATAATTTGTTCGGTTTCCGTTACAACATGCACCCCGGAAGTAAGAATTTTTCATCGCACGGAGCGGTATTGACTTCCGGCTTCTGTTGCGGACTGTACAATAAATATGCGGGCTTCCGCTTCGTAAATTGGTTCGCTCGAAATAATTAAATGCGAAATTTCCCGCCGCTTTTTGAGATAGCGAAATTTTAGTCGCGAATTTTTTACGATCTCCGCGAGAGATCCGTCGAGAGTAGCGGCTATTTTTGGGCGAAAATTCAACTCGCAGGGATTCGGCCGCGAGATCCACAATGTGGCAATCCGTAAATCCGCGTATCGCGCCCGTATTGGATTCTGAATTTTTCGGCCAATTTTCCCGGCGATCGGTTCAACGGTTTAACTCCGGCGTATGCACGCACATACGCTCGTACGCTTCGGATTCTAGCCTTTTCCGGTAGATATGTGATTGGAATGTGACGAACGGAATCCACTCGACGATTATTACATAATGACGTTCTTGGATTTAGCAATTTTATCATTTATAATATACGAGTATATAATATACGCGTATCGCGCAATATAAATCCGTTACGCTTGTAATCAATCGTAATGATATTAAAACGATTGCTACTTACACGAATGCAATTTATTACCGTCCATGCGGCATACGGAATTTAACGATATAACGATATATATTCTCTCTGCGCTTGTTCCAATCTGGAAAAATTTTTGTTCTTATTAAAATATTTATTAAAATATATATATTCTATTTTTCTCCCAACATTTTCTCGCCATTTCTCGAGGCAACTTTCAGACAAATGTAGCCTCGAATCTAGAAGTTAATACGAAATCCAAGACACGAAAAGCTCGTATTATTAATTCATGTATCCTGAAAGACGCTGCCTTTTTCAACTCGTCGAGTATTTATTACAACAGAAAATTTATAAGTAAAGTGCGAGAAAACAAACGATTACACGTAGATGTTTATATTAACAGTTGGAAATTGTTTTTCGGGAAAAAGAGAAGAAAAAGTGGAATATTCTTATGCTTTTTTTAAAAAATAATTAAAAAAACGACTTGTTAAATTAATTCCAAATTGTATAGCTACCTCTAATTAGAGAACGAGTCAACTTCTGAGTCGGAGTGTACCCTCTACTACCTCCCCTCGCAACTACCTGAATGCTCAAGGGTGTACATAACGTGGTAGTCGGAGTGTGGGTCAAAAATCGCAAACGCGAAAGTGCGCGGGGATGAATTTCCTGCATCGCGGCTCTCGCCCGCGCTTGGTCACCTCGTCAAGCATGTAGGAAGTGTAGGTGCGACTTGTTAAAAATTATAATTAGAATTATGTGCCCTCGGCCTGCCGCTACGCCATTTTGCTCGATAAAAAGGACCGTGACTCCACTTCATTTATATCTCAATTCTCCAAGGTACGTTGTCGTTAAGTGAGAAGGAAGAAATATATCCTCGTTTGATCGTTCATTTATTCCTTGAACGATATCAGCATTGCGTTTTCATGCGTAAAATTCTCTATTAATTTTCTGACAAAATGTAGGATATAGAAAATATACGGAAATACATTTAAAAATATTTATAAATCAGAGAGACACGAGATCTTTCTTCAATTTTCTAGCTCATCACATTTATTAATTCCTATCCTTTGACTTTTCTTTCGAAAGTTATAGTTTTACTGAAGATGCGATCAGAGTAATGAGAACCAATATTGTCGGACAAATCGATCGACAATTGGAAAACATGCTCTTCCGCGTATTTCGCGACCTATCTCGGAGAAAACGATGTCGGTCCACGACGGAGAAATGAACGGAGAAGGTGGGCCGAGAAGACGAAGAGAGCGGAGAAGGGAGGCGTGAGAAGGGAAGAGAGAAAGAGAGAGGTCCGTAGCGATGCTCACTTGTTGCTCGCTCGACTAATTGCCAAGTAATTGGCCCCGTACCCCCGCTCGTATAAAGTTTGCTTCATTGTCTTTAATAACGCCGTGACCTGCGCTAATGACTCACGTCGCATTCGTCAGGAAAGAGAGACGACGGGTACTCAATGAAGAAGATCGAGAGAGCTCCGCGCATTGTAAATGTCCGAAGAATTGAAAAGCCGACGAAATGTGCATAACGCGTATAACGTTTCGTTGAGCGCTGTTCTCAAGTTCGTAGCTCAAAAGTTATACGAAAGATAGATTATGTTTTTTGGATCGCACAAATTTCCACCTTTTCAAATCGCGAAGGAAACACATTCGTTGTTATTTCGCATTCTCTTCTTCTCTCGTTATCATCCTCTCGATCATCGCATTCGCGTTACATTAAACGTGATATTTTTAAAATATTTCCTTTTCTATTATATTTCTCATCAGTTCCAATGGCAATACACTTTTTGGCAAAAATCCAATAAATCAGAAACAGATTAATGACAAAAAGATCAATTGTATTCGTGGACTAAACGTGTTATGTCACGTTTCGAAGAGTCGGACGAGTGCCAATTAAAAAGAAAATCTTTAAAAGCATACAGAAATTAGCGAAAACAACTTTGGAAAACGCATATATAATAAATATCACCGTTTTAATTTATTTTTAATGTTTTGTTACAATGTTTTTGACGATAAGGCACCGTGATTTAATTATCTAATTATATAATTTTTCAAATTCTTCTTAACACGATCGCGAGTTATTGTACATATATTCGATAATAAAACCATGAAAAAAGTACAAAGGTTGCATACCTGGCACTTGATTCCACCCAGTGTATACTAAGAATTACCAATTATCAAATAGAATGGGGAAATTTTTAAGCGAGCGAGTAATTCTTCGTGAAAGGCGCGGCAATTAAAGCGAGTAGTCTGTATTTTTCTAGAGGTGCCGGAACAAATCGCACTGGAAAATTACAGCGGAAAGAAGGGGCATATTATCTAGATACGTTATTAATTTACCATTACTTTCTCATTACTATTTACTATTTAGTAAACGTCCGTTATTATCCTTGGTTTCTCCGCTCGTGTCCATATGCATTTAATCGATAATTATTAAATTTATTTAATTATTTAATTTATGGAACAAAATTCCTGACTAGGAAATATCGAGACAATAAGAAATCGCTGTTAGAATTGCAACCACGAAAGATAACAAATTTTACTTGAAGTAAGGCTAACAAAAGATAGGATTTTTTTATTTGCGCTCATTACAATGAAAACTTGACTTCCTTACAATTTCTAGATTAAAATAAAAAAGAAATATTCCGGTTTATAGATCGGAACGAGTGGAGAGATACAACGCGGATATCCGCGTAACTTTCCATCGAAGCGATACCTAAGGGATAACCGACATAACGAGGTCGTACACGTGTCGTTCGCAGCGAGACACCTTGATGCACGGTGTGCGTCACATGTGCGGAAGTAAGAAGCTGGTCGTATCGCAGCATCCGTACGACCCCCCCTCGGCAATCGGAGACAATCCGTGCGTGACCAGATGTCCGATTGTGCGCGGAATCGCGGAGTGTGACTCATGCCTCGAGCGACGGTGTCGACATAAGGGAGTCACAGACGTGGAGGACCTATGACGCGCGCATGACCACCTATCGGCGCACACGCATTGTCGCACAGATATTGCATGTAGCCGATTGTAACAGGGACCTCACACGGTCGATAATACTGTCAGTACCAACAAGTATTTTATAGGGACTTTAAACGGTCAATACTGTCAGTATTTTAGGGAATATCTCCTACTACAGAGCGATACCACAGATACTTGAGAATCAAGAAATCCAATCACAGATGATATTCTACAACAATCCAATACTAACTACACACAATCAATATTGTTAGTACTTGTAATACTAATAATACTGACGGTATTATTGATCGTGTAAAGTCCCTATAATTGATCGTCTCCCGATGTCGCATCGTTCCCAAGAATCTCGAGGGATCAATTGCGTAATCTTCTCTTATGAGAAATTCGGAATTGTTGCAACAGCGATTATATGACATTTCTTTCAAAAGCGTAAGAACAAAATTCGCGGGAAATATGGAATGACGAAAAGAAAGAAATAAAATAGCTCATAATTATTCGATGATATTTCAAGTATCTAGATACATTGCATGTAGCAAGAATATATAAAACTAATATACCGTTAAATCCTGACCTGTCATTGTCCTAGATTAAAAACCGAGATTAAAATTTGCCGAGACTCTCCGAGACCTTCGCCAGTAAAACGGTTTATGATGGTCAATATAGGTTTATGGTAGGCCTTTTCTCCCCGTCGCTCGGTGATCAGGTAGCATCGTTCTAACAAGGTAAGCCTCTCGAGTCGGATTAGCAATGGCGTCACTGACGTAATTTCCTTTAAAATGTACAAAGGGTGCTCAACATAAATGTATAGTAATGCGCGTGCTTTGCACGCCTCCGACTTTTCAATCGACTAAAGTGATTAATCTCTTCCTTGGAAAGCGCGTTAAAATGGCTAATGATGTAATGGTAACGTGAATCTGAATTTTTTTCATTTCCTAAACATTCAATGATTATTTGCGATAATTTTATAACGATTAATTATTTCGAGACGGGAATCTACAGATCAGGCATATATTTTCATTATAGCGGTAGGTAAAACTGGTACACGGAACAAAAATGATGTTGTATCAAACATTAACCAACAATAGTTTAGTTAACAAGCTGTTATTTGTTGTCATACTATTATTTAATATTATTATTGAATAAACAAGATTATTTTCAATTAGACTGCTGCTGATCGATGCTGTTAATCACACATCATTTTTTCCCATGTAATAAATTTGATTTTATATCACAATAAAAAAATAATTTTTCTTACGTTTCTCGTCTACTTTATTTCAAAAAAATGTCGAATGCAAAATAAAACTAAAATTAAAGATCTTTCTCGACCTTAAATTACCTATTTATGGTTCCTTAAGAACAATTGATTTGTATAAATACCACCGATAGCTTGAATATACCAGCTATACTTGAAATTGGTCGGTTTCGAGCAATTGAAATAACTTCGGAAACAAGCCAAAACTGTGCTATTACAAAAAAATAGCGTTTCTATACAATAAATGAATTGAAACGGATTTTTCGAAATCACCACAGACCTCGATGAGAGCCGCAAGTTGCGCGCGAAATTCCCACGATAAACCATAACCGTATGAAACGACAAAAGCGATCCGATATTTGTCCTGTAAATAAAGGATAATTCCTGTAAATAAAGCTGTCCAATCGAATCACGTGAAAAAAATCACGTGTTTCTCGAAAATTCCCCGAGGCACGAAGCATTTGCCTCTGAGCCGGAGAAAAAGCTCGCCGTTGAGCGATGTTGCTCTATCACAAAATTAAGATTCGCTCGTACACACACGTATACGTGCGGAGAGACAAGAAGAACATTCAGGAAGGACATGGGAAAAAGGATGGAGGCGACAGGAGCGAGCAGAGTAGCAGACGGAGGAAACGGCCAGAGACGGAGAATCTCAGCGACGCGCCGGCTAGACGGCATCGTAAACTCCGGCGAGGAACTTTTGAATTTTAGTAAGAGGCGCTCCTTCTCCGCCTACCCTCTCTTTCTCGCCCCGATTTCGGTCCCGGTGCCGCTTCCTTTCCTCTCTCAGCCTCGCTTTCTCTCGCCTTAGTTCTATAAATTAGGGGTTTCTTCCGTTCCTCCCGCCCGTCCGCGACTGTGCTACCTACGCTCGCACACTAGCGTCGATTACGGGAACATCGTAGCGAGCTAACGTATCCTTGGAGAAACTCGCCGAGTTCCTCGCCGAAGTCGGCAGAGGTCGCCAGAGAGAGAGAAATAACAAAAAAAAGGAAGAGAAAACAGAAAGAAAAAACTGCGATCCCCCGAAGGGGTTGGTCTCCTCCAAGTGACGATATAATGCGAGAATGCGAGGAGTCAATAATTTATCGTTAACGCAGAGCGCCGACGTGCTGTTGAGCGTTTTGGAGCGTCAATCCAATACCTTCGCGAGAACAGGGCGTTACGATATCGAAGCCTTTGATTAGATAGATTAGGCACGAAACTGCTTTTGAATCGCAAATTCAATAATAGTTTAATAATGATGATGTACCACGTCAATCGATAGTTAATTTTTGCGCTAAATATGCGACAAGCAAAATTCCATCGGAGTCATGTGGATTCAATGTCGCAGAAAAGCAGCAACGACACATCAAGAGGCACGAAAGTAACAAAACGAGAAAGCAAAGTTCGTACAAGGAATCTCTATTATTCATAATTTCCCGTCGGGACAAATTTATTTCGCAAGTGTTTCGGGGAGTTGGAAACAGGAAATAGTTCTTGGTTACGGAGCCAGGTTCGCACGAGGGAAGAAACCTAGTTTTTTCATCGTTGCTCAACGCGCACTTAACATAGAAACGTCCTTCCGGGTCATAGGTATTCAGATTTTCTATCCCTGGCACCCAGGATTCTTTCTCCTTCGGGATACGCGAAGGGTGCTGCCTGCGGAGGGTGGCTCGAAAGAAACGATAGAGCCAGAACGCGCGAAACGGAAGGGAAGGTGAGCGGAACGGCGGGAGGAGAAACGGATAGAAAGGGGCCGAAGAGGAGTGAGGGAAAAGAAGGCGGCAGCCATAAAGAGCGGACGGGAAAGAGAGACAGACAGAGGGAAAAGGGGAGGGGGAGAGGGGATAATTCCACGGCTAAATATCGGTAAAAATCAATACTATCTCTTTTCCTCGACGCACCGCCGTCGCAGCTAATAATGCACGCAAGGAGCGCAACTCTAAAGGACGATCAATAAATCATTTCTCAACGATTTTCCGTGCATCGATCGCGGTACGCGTGCTTCCATCGCGAGAATTCCCTCGTGCGAAACGCATTTCTGGATAACGTCCTACATAATCGACGAAAACATTCGTCATCGGCGAAATTACAGAGATAGAAATTTGCGTTGCCATTCCGCAAAATAATTCCTCCGGACGGAAAGAAAAAGAGAAAAAAGTGAGCGAGCGAGCGAAAGAGAGAAGGAAAAAGAAAATGAGAAAGAAAAAGAAAACATCATTTATTGAGCGCTCAGAGAGCTCAAGTCCCCTCAAGCGCTTAGATATTAATTATAATACAAAAGATAGATTCAGGGAAATTCAAATATAACAATTTTTTTAAATCAAGTTAATATATGATGTGTGTGTGTGTGAGAGAGATTGTTTATTAATCAAAATGTATATTACATATAGATCTGCCTTTCCGCCGTATCTGGTATTATCTTGAAAATATTAGACGAACGATTCGGATATCATCCGTGCTAAATGATTTCACGTGAATCTTCATCAACTTTCTCCGTAACACGACAGTTTGGGAGCCGGGAGTGATTTCAATGCAGCGTAGGAAGTTGGTTGTAAGCGGACGAGTACCAATACGACTGTCATATAGTACGAACAAGTACGAAGGTAGCAAGGAAATCCGCGTAAAAAGGGCAAGATATTCGAGCCAGGGGAAACAAGTTGCAGCCCGAGAAAATTATCAACCATAAATTCAAGGCAGGTCGAGACAGTGTCTGATACATGGCGCCTCGTTGCCATTTCCAAGTGCAATGCAACTTATACGCGTTTTCTATGCAGCTGCATCTCTGCGACGCCGCAACGTATTAAATGACTCCGTAAAAACGCTATCAATATTTTACATCCGGAAATTCCAGGATTAAAAATCAAGCAAAGTTAACGCATCGTTTCAAAACATTTCTAATAACCTATTGCAAATCGTACTAAAAATTTTTTCAGATTATTTTATAACAGTAGTACGCGCATTGATAAAGATACATTTATTTTTATGGAAATCTACTTTGCTCATCTCGTTACTATAATTTTTGACTTTATCTTGGTTTCTCGGCGATAAAGACAAATAAATGTTCATTCTCACTAAAATATCGATTACTATATTTTTCCGCAGAGTAATCGAATTTCTGCGAAATCCAAGCGACATCGCAAGCTCGTCTTGCCAAAAGGATCCATTCCAAACTGCAGTCCGTCCAGAACCTTACACAACTAAAGTACTAAAGATTACGCCGGAGGTCCATCAGCGAGCTACCTTCGCGTCTTCCGCGTAAATCTCTCGAAGAGAACCCATTTCGCGTGTCGCGCACGCGAATGTTTTCCCGGCCGTAGATTTGATACTTTTTCGAGTACTGGCGCGAGTTACGTGTCGCCGTAGCGACCGACCGGCGCGATACGAAACGAGGCGACTTTTGTCTCGCTGCATTTTCGAGAGAGAAATAAAGAAAGAGAGAGAGAGAGAGAGAGAAAAAGAGAAAAGGAAAGATCGGCAATCCGAATTTCCGTTCGTCCTTTTCCGAAACGCGGCGGGAGTAACGGCGTGGAACCGCGGGCTTGACCACGACCTGAGACAAACGATAACGAAACGCGCGTCTACCACCGCCGTCGCCGAGGATCCCCAACGTTCCGAGGGATCCCTTTGCACGCGAAAGTGTAAACGGCGGTGGCGGACGCACGAGCGAGAGCTGCCTCGGTCCGAGACCAAGGGTCCAACCGAGCGACCGACCGACCGACCGACCAACCAACCAACCAACCAACCAACGCCTCCTCCTGCCATCGGCGCTCTTCCTCTCTCTTTTCGTCTCTTTTCTCTGTCCCTATCACCGAAGGAGAAGTAAAAAGGAGAAGGGAACAAAGTGGTTCTCAACGAATGCCTCATAGAAAAACAATTCTTTACCTACTTTAACCGATATTATTGGGGACCATGGGGATGACACGTGTTGACAAAGAATCTTCAACATGTTTCGTATACGTGCCAATAATTGACATTTCTTTTAATTTTAAAGGTTTCAATTGGACGGTAATTCATCATCGAAATAGAATAGTTATCAAGATATTTTTGAATAACTAATCCGTTAACGAACCGTATTATTATATTGCTCCTTGTTCGATATGTAATAAATGACAATAAAATTGTGAGATTAATTTTTTGCGTTATAATAAGATGTTCTTTATATCTTATTCCGCATATAATTATAAAAAAACTTATAATTATTATAATTAATATAATAATGAATAAAGAATTATAATTATTAAAAAAACTCAAAACAAAGATATTTGTGGTACGATATCATTCAATTATAATAACAATGTTTCTTTTTCAACGACTTTTTTATTATCCGCGCGAGCACAATAAAGAAACATACAATTTTCCTCCATCTTTTACACTTTGTATCAAAAGGACACGGCAAGGCGGAAAAAAGAAGCGCTTTCGCGAGATTTGTGAAATTGCTGCAATTTTTGTGCCACCTTTAACACGCGCTAACTATCGATCCGTGCGTCATGGTTGCGACAATCGAGTCCTTCGTCCGTCGTGCATCTTGTTCTTTGAAGGAATCGACAAAAGAACGACATCCGAGCGTGCTAAAAGGCGAAGGGCGTAGAACGGAAGATGACAAATAATTTGCAGACAGCAGTGCGGAGAGATATCGTGAAAAATTAAAACACTGGAAATATGAGAACCTCCGTTCACTCTTTCCCCCTCTCTAACCCCTCTGTCTCCCTCAAACCCCGACCCACCCTCCGTAGCCCCTCCGGGGTGGCTAGGAGGGTTTGAGGTGAAAGGGGGAGGGGAGAGTAGGAAAGGAGAAGGGAGGTGGGTCGCGTACAACACCATACAAAAGTTCGCGTCATCTCGCGCGGTACAATCCGTGCCAAAAGCTCGTGTCCACTTATTTTATTTCGGTCTCGCCTCCGAACAATGCGCCGGGGGTACTTATAATGGAAAAAAGAAGAGAGAAAGAAACATACTTTATCCCGGCTAATTTATCTTACTGCAATTTCTCCGATCCTCCGGCCGAGCGCGTGTATGTATGTGTTCTCTCGGACGGGAGGGAGCGACGGAGTGAAGCGTTAACTAAGTTGTGACAGGTGGACGATTATTCAATGTCGACGAAATTATAGGGTAACCCTATAATTTATGTAAGTTAATTAAGAGTGGACAGGAATTAAAATTCATGTTAGCGAAACTGCATCTCGCTCGACTTTGTCATTTCAATTTCGTAAATCCTCCGCAGGAGCGCGCCGCCGCGCCACCGTCTCGTGGCTACTTAATAATCTTCGTATATATCGCTAATTAGACTGATTAAAGGCAATCTATCGTGTCTCCGAGATGCGACCAGGCTGATTAATGACATGCGCGACTCCCGTGCACCGCGAGGCTATAATAAATTCCATCTAGACGCGCGCCCGCACCGATTATGCCGGACAGTGCATTAATCCTTGTTCTCAGAAAAATATTCCGGTAATTCAATACGATGCTATTGAACGATCCCCCGTCGTTACCGCTATAAATTTGCGCAACACCGAACGATGCTATGGAATCGTAAAAATCGCTCCGAGAAAACTACGGAACAATTCCCTATCATAAATTTACCATTGTCAAAACGCGCGTTCTTCTCACATGCATTAAGTATCGATAATTCCTGTTATGACTTTTATTTGAAATACGAGCATTATTTGTCTCGCGTAATAGCCATTGGAATACGAGATATTAATTTCCATCGGAAGATCCGATCGGCCATTCCGAATACATTTTAATCCGGAAAGGACAAACGGCGTTTGACTCGCGATATTAATTTTCTAAGGCCTCTCGATGGCACGGGAAATGAACGTGTTACGTCGTCACCCACCCACGTGGCGCGCCTCACTAGCAAAACTTCCTTTTTAAGTTACATTTATTCGTGGCTCACCTCGTTTCAGCTCCCTCGGGAAAACTGCGGAGAGCTTATAACGCCGTTCGCTAATGATGTTGTTCTACTTCCTACGCATTCTTCATCGACGTATTGCCGAACATGATCTCTTAAAATCGGGTCACGCCAATATCGAATATCATTATCGAATACGTTGATGTACGTATGAATATATTCAGAGAATGTCAAAGGTTATAAAATATCATATCAATACCATATATTTCCCGATTATGTCGGGACTCTTTTGAATCTCCCCGTTCGAGTTGATTTTCGGAAACTTTTATAAAAGCTCGAATTTTTTTTAGCTACCTATTAAACATCGAATTAAAGCTTCGTTCCACACGGAAAGAATGATTTTGCTCGAATATCTGTATAAACGAGTATAAAAATTAACTAGATACAGATCTGAAGACAATTTTAGTGAATTATCAAAATAATTAAGACGTTTAAAACTGGTTGTTAAAATATCAAAATTATTTGCAGCATTGTTCTTACTTGAGTTTCCTCATCGGAGAAACTCAAGTATGAGCAAATTACTCAATTACTTTGATGGTCCAATAAAATTATTTTCAAATCTTCTAGCTAAATTTCTATTTCAAAATCCTTCTTTCCGCGCACAAAACTCCAAGTAAAATTGCGGAAGATCTCAATATATTTATGCTTTTAGGATTTAATGCTCCGAAAGTCTCCAACTGTCGATTTTTAATATTTTCATAATTAGCGATTCCGTATTCCTTTTAAAATAAGTCATTAAAATATAACGCTTTTTAAAGCATCTGCTGATCTACCGCTTATCTCCATGTATCGCTCGATATTAGAGGTTTTCTTCATGCAATTTCAGCCTCGCGCTTCAAAACGCAGAAAGTTTCTTCGCGTTACTCGCGTACCGCGTCTATCCGCATGTTTGACGCAATCGGTTCGGTGGTTTACCGGAATTTAGAATATTCCACACACCGACGAGCACACCGCGCGTTCGCACCTACACACTCACATCATGCACGTGGGCACGTGTAACGCGCGCGCACATACACGTGGAAATTCCCCTTCCTCATATTTGACGAGTATACCTATATGTCGCAACTATACGTTTCCACCGAACGTGTCCATGCTTAAAAATGACCCCGATCATATATCGCGATATTAGCCCATCACATATCCCACATGCATACGTACCGATAACCATTAGAACGCGTAACGGATTTTTTTCCACTCTGATCCATCTCGCATTCCAGTCTCATCGCGCGCATCATGCAAGTTTCGAATAATACGTTCCGCCTCATTCCCCGATTCGACCGATCGAATCCGGGGCGCGTAACAGCCCCGCTGTTACAAAACTATTCGAAAAACTGGTTTTCGCCGTTCGACCGAACAACCCCACGCTTCTCCGCGTGCGTATACGTGCGTTCATACGTATGTGTGCGTATGTACGTGCGTGCGTACGTGCGTGTGCGCGAGTAAGAGTCTTAGAAGCTGCTGCATGCAGCGCCCGAAGCACGTGATAAGTTAGTCGAGCATACGAGCGCTCCACGTGTTTGTCTCGGACAACGGCAATGACGACGACTCGATGCAAACGATTAAGACGGATCCCGAAGGGCGTAAATGCGAGCGTGTTCGAGCAGGACTATCGGTAAGAATGCGGACCTACCGGGAAACGAACAGTAAATAACGGCGGCTACCTGTGGACCGTGTTATCTAGGAATGTCAACACACACGATGTGCACCCTACTCTCTTATACTCTCACGCATCATTCGTTGTCCCTTTTCTTGAAAAAGAGTGTCTACACAAAGAGCCGCTTTGACAATGCAAAGTCTTTCCCAGACCTCTCGAAAATATTATTAATGGATATCGTGTGCTTTCCAGTTACGTTGTGTATTGAAATTGTTTTCTAAAGATATAAAATATAGGAATGGGTTTCTCTCCTTATTATAACATTAAAGTTAGAATGTGTTTAAAAAAAAATGTTAAAGAAAACGAAACAATAATAACTTGAAGGTTACATTAAATAATAAAAAATTAAGAAAATGATATACCATTGTAATAACTAGAATCATTTTCTTATATTATGATTTTCTTTCTTTATATAGCATTTAATCTGATTACAAATTATTTATACAATATATGTACACTACCGTTCGGAAACGTTTACGTTTTTCTCGCATTTAAAAAGTTAAGTATCTCGGGGAAAAAAATCGTGTAAAAATAAAATAAATGTATTTTAAAGTGAAGAGCTATAAATTGTTTTTTAGTTTCGTACGATATTTTGTTCCTAAATTACATAAAATTGAAAATTGGTATTTTTTGAATATTTTTGTTTTATTTCGAAGCGCTGTGTCATCATCGGACAAAAATTAATGAAAAAATATTTTAAAGTAGACTTTTTAATTAATTAATATGTTTTTTAAAATTTGTTTTGTACGATTATTATTATTTTATTATATCTCACAATATGTTGTTGTCCTGTCACTTTAATTTTTGAATGTCGTATCATTTAAAAACATAATTTTATTTTCACTGAAGAAGGCTAAGTATAGCCGAAACGTATGTAAATTGAAATTCGGTATTAAATGTTTCACATTTGATTCGTAATATAAAAATATCTCATCATTTCTATAACCAACATCCACATTGGCTCGTTTTGGTCGAAATTATTGAACTATTGCGTAGACTTTTTAAGCTTTAAAATGATCTTAAAAAAAATAGTGCGATGATTTTTCATAATGATATCGAATTTCTTGTGTAAAAACTCAATTTTATAAAATTTTTTTAACTTCGAAATTAATGTATTTATAGAAATAAGAAAAGAAAAAATGTAATAATATTGTCGATTTGCATTTTTTCAAAACTTTTTTTAAGATGTTTTTCAACTTTTCATGAGAGGCGAAAAAATTGCAAGTGTTCCCGAACTTATAAACGATAGTGTATATATAAATAAATAAAGATCCAGATGAAAGAAAACTACATTCAAAATAATTTTTAATAAATAAATATATATATATATATTACGAATATAAAGACATATGCGTTTCCACTGATTATGTTAAAGCACAAATCGTTAAATTTTACGTTCATATTTTCTGCATAAATATTCTCTAGCCTAAAATTACTGTAAATCGGAATAATAGCAACTTTCACTGCGATTAATAATCATTAGCGTAACCGCTGCTGCGTGCAACTTTCTCTACAAATCGCGCTCCATTTCTCAGCATAAAATCTTTCCAAAGTTTTCTAATATAATATATGTCTATAATTAGAAAATGCAACTTAATTTAAAGTAATACGTTCTAACGCGAATTTCCATGACGAAGTTTATCGCGATTTGCACATTTGGAATAATATTTGAGTGTGTTATCGTTCATAACAGTCTTAACCGTTCGCTTCGATCCGCGAGCATGGTGTCGAACGTCGGTGTGATTCGAACATAAATTATATATGCAAAACAGAGCGAGCAAAACTCCATCTCGATATCTGAGGCTATCAACGTGTATATAGAAAAACATATCCTTCTCTATAATTATTATGTATCAAAAAGATCCCTAGATCTTTAATAGTTATCTTTAATAATTATTTTACGTACTTATTAGATATCAATATAGAACAATCACTCGCTTTGTAGATTCGAAACATGTAACAAATTAGAGTCGAAACTTACCCTTGATCCAGCCTATCGACAGGACCACCGGGTCCCATCATCGCCGGATGTCCAGGTCCCATAGGTCCAGCCATAGGATGTCCTCCTGGTCCAAATGGGCTTCCAGGTGGTATACCGTATTGTGGTCCGCCAAATGGCTGGCCGTGAGAGGGAAAATGCGGATTACCGGCACCAGGTGGTACAAACGGTGGTCCCGAGGAGCCGGGTCGACCGACGAATTGCGGCGGCGCACCGGAGGGTGATCCAAACGGACTGGGCCCGGGCCCGTTGTACGGTGGACCAGAATTATTCGGGGGCGGTGGAAAACCGGTGGAATTAGGTGGCGGTCCAGGACCGGGCGTCGAGGAACCGCTCGGTGCGGGGGAGGCGGTGTACTGCGGCGTCGCCGAACCGGGCGGCGGGCCCTGGTACGGCGGTGCCCCAGCTGGACTACCGGCACTGCCGGGAAACGGACTCGGTCCTTGGAAACCCGCATTGCTGGGTGGACCGCCCGTGCTGTTGTACGGACCCGAGCCAGGACCACCACCCTGACCGACGGAATTGGGTGTAAAGGGCGATGCCTCCGAACCGGGCGGCGGGCCCTTCCAGGAGGCTGGTGTACCGGGATCCTCCAGCGTGGTGGTGGCTGCCAATGGTGTATTTAGGCGGCTACAGCCTGTAAAAAGATGAACGATGTAGTTACAAACTATAAGTATATGCCAAATGTTACGCTCTTTCTATCAATTTCACACTGTAACTATATAATAACTCAACACAGATATAATACCAAGTAATTAAAAAATTAAAATATAGAAACAGAGACGATACAAAGAGATAGAAGATCATTTTATACACAAACAACATTCTCCAATCATAGTATACGTAGACTAGTAATACGTATCGACAACAGCATTAATAACCAAATCTATCACAGATGTAAACATAAAAGAATAAGTTATCAGGTTTACAGTAGATAATTCCCTGATGCTTAAAATTATCTTATTCCTAGTATATTCCTGACAGAAAAAGTGATGAAAAAGCAGCTCGTGGGAGCTACCATACAAATGAATCTTACATAAAAACTTTCTTTCACGTTTCCGACAGTTATAAGAGCATCCAAGGATTCATCCTATGTAAACAACAATACGACGTACAAGTATCGTCACAAAGTTTCGCACATTCTCTTCTTACGGAGTAAAGACATAATCGAAAATGCGTAAGCACACTCCCAGACATAAACATATGCAGAAGAAAATCACCATTGTTTGTCCCATTGGCCTTCATTGTCCCGTGATCACCCGGCTCATTCCACCTCACCGATCACCCACTGCGTAGAAATCCGACACGAAACTAGAACGAGAGCGCACCGACTCGTTCCCGATCGTTCTCGCGAACGATAATTCCAGGACGGTAACGCGGCTCGGAGGCTCCGATTCTCCGTGCCGCTTGCGTTTTAAGGTTATGTACCGGCACACCTAACCTAAACCAGTAACACGCACCAGTAGACGAAACGCACGGACGTCCGACCGGCTCGCGGCGAAGGCACACTCAACCGCCGCACTCGCTTCAGGAGTCCGCGGCCGCGTCGATCGTTCGTCGCGGCGCACCGCGCGCGATCGCGAGCTCGTCTCGATGAAACAGCGGCAACAACAACAAGAGCCCGTCGTCGTCGTCGCGCGGCGGTCGCGTCGCCGGCATTTTTCCAACGGTCGTCGCTCCGCTGGCCACGCGTGTCGCCGACTCGGGACGCCTCGGCCGGCGTTCATACGTACTCCGGCCGCGCACCCGTTCCCAGGCGCGTGCACCGCTGCGACATGACGCTAGTAACCATTCATCCCCGTGTCGTCACATTGCAGAAAAGTTCACGACGTTCCAAACACAAGCGACCTCGCGAGTGCGCCCGCCCGCGCGCGCGCGCGCACTCTCTCCCGTCCGACGAAGAGGGAGCGAGTGAGAGGGAGCGAGAGAGAGAGAGAGAGAAAGAGGGAACGCGGGAGGTCGAACGAGCGAGGGAGACGAAGAGAACGAAACGGACGGAGCGCGATTCGACACCACCGGAGTCAACAGACGAACTTGGCGGTCAGGGACGTAACCCGACTCGACGCGACCGCGCGAAACGCGAGGGCGACACTCTCGCGCGAGCTATCTCTCGGCTAACTTGGCCGAGCTCGCGGAACGAACGGAAATTTTCGCGGATCGTTCGTTCGCGATTCAAAATTTCGAGACTCTCGCGGAAGATCGCGCGTCACCGGGACGCTTGGAGCGAAGTCGAGGCGTAGCTCTCCATACAGTCGCGTCACAGTCGCGAGAAATCTCACGGTCGTCGTATCCACCGTTTCGACTACCGCTGCTCGCAAGCGCCCACTGATCTCTGTCACTCACACACGTGCCACCGCGGTGGCGCTCGTGGGTATGCACGTACGCACGTGCGCCAGGAGCGTAGTCGAGCCACGCACGCACCTCGCCTCCTAACTGCTCCCTCGCGGACCACGTGTTCCGCCCTCCTCCTCCTCCCTCTCTCCTTCTCTCTCTTTTTCGCCTCCCTGTCTCCCGTTATCCGCGGCGTCTCCGTCCCCCGCTTGCCGGTGTCGCTACTCACGCCCGAGTGTCAACTGGATCTCTTCCTCGGCCGCAGACGATAATTGCTATTCCACGCGCGGACACCAAAGGAGGTTGCCATTTTTCTGCTTTTTTCCTCCGCTCGCCGAACGTAGGCGACGGCCGCGATGGAAAGTCGGGAGCCGCAAAGATCGAAGCTTCGTCGCGCACACACCCGCGCCGCATCCTCGCAAAGCGACACACGCGCGCACGCACGCACGCACCCACCTCCCTCGGAGAAGAGTCGTCCGCTCTTCCTCCGCTGTCCGCCCCTTCTCGCTGCCGCGTGGTTCGCTGTTTCTCGCGCGACCACTTAGCCGCTAATTTCACGCGAGCGGCAACGCGCCGGCTCACGTCGTCGCCAGGCGTCGCGCGACGAGCGTGTCTCTCCGGCCGGCGATCGCGATCGCGATCGCGACGCACCGTCGCGTCGAAAACGCACCTCCGTCCACGTTTTTCTTTCTGTCGAACTGTCGCCAAAACGTCGATCGCTGTCGAGGCCGCTGTATCGCTTCGCGCTCACGCCGGTATCGATTGTCACTCGCGTGCGCCGCGCTTCGCGCAATTTCGCGGTCGCCCTTTCGCGACGTCGTTCGCCACGCAAAGTGCGCGATAACCGTCTCCCTTCTTTCCGTCGCTCAATGTATATTTTCCCGAGGGAAGAAGGAAGCGACGCGGTGCCTCGACTCGCGCCCGAATTCGACGACCGGTTCGTGTCCCAACGGTTACGCCACTTCGACGCGATAATTTTCGATCGATTAATCAAGAGGAAACTTTGGCAACGGCGGTGTCGCCTGTTGCATGCGACGCCGTGTATATGTGCGTGACAGCGATGTTACGCGTCCAAATTTCGCGAAGGGTGCGAAGAACGTTACATGACGCACGTTAAAATCGCGATTTCCGGAGAAGCTTGCCGCAAATCCGTGGCTCGACGACGCTTCCAGGAGCGATTCTTTTTTCGCGCACTTCACTTCGGGCACGCAGCGCGTAAGATCGTTCCATCGTTCCGTAATTACAATCCCACGCGTGCCGATCCGAGCGTCGTACTTCACCCCGCGTACTCTCGTAAACGATCTCACTGTCGCGAGCCGTCGAATCCGCGTCGCTCCGAGAAGCCACGTTTCCCGTGCAACTCGTGCGTCACTTGCGTCTGCCAGCGCGACGCCTACCACGAAGCCGGCAGAGCGGAAAAACGCGGAGTAGGAATAGAAGAAATAAAGAAGGAACCGGAGCAAGAAAGCGAGAGAGAAGGAAAGAGAAGGAAGGAGATAGCACGAAAGAGAGAAAGGGCAACGACGATCGCTACCACGAACTTGCCGTCGCCGTTTGCTAGCGGGGACTCGCACCCCCCGTGTAGCGTTCCCCCTCGCGTTTCCAAGGTGGCAGCCACGATAGATAGGGGTGTAGATAGGGATATATACATGTACGTACATATATATATATATATCCGCGCGACAAAGATGTCAAAGACGAACGCGTGCGATCGCGAGAGGCGGCCGAGAGCTCGCCCCACGTGGAGCGACTCCCACGAACGTGTACGGCCCTGCGCGCCGAGAGAGAGCTGCACCCCCGACCGCAACGGGACTGCGCCGCGGTTACTCTTTCCTCCCGTCGGCGTCGCCGTCGCCGCCGCCGTTGCCGCAGCCGCCGCCGTCGTCGTCGCCGCCAACCGCCGCGACGCGCGGCGAAAAAACGTCGCACGGCCTCGCCCGACGCGCGTACCGACCAAGCTAGGCGATTTAGCGTCGTTATCGCCGTCGTTGGCTAACCAACGTGCGGCGTCGTCGACGGGACGTTGTAGCCACGATCGAAGATCGAAAGACTTTTTTTTCTACGCGAAGGTACAATGGCGCGTCGCCAGCGCATTTTTTTTTCTCTCGCTCGCTGTCGTTTGAAAGTCGCTCGTTGCAGAGGACTCGCCGGTTGACAGTGTCACCCTAAAAATCAATAAGGGGTTCACCCTGCCTGTCGCCCTCTTCCTCCTCTTACTCTTTCTCCTTCTCCTCCTTCTCCTCCTCATTCTCCTCATTTTCCTCCTCCTTTTTCTCCTCCACGCGACTGCTCTCCGTTCTTTCGCTCGTTCTCGCTCTCTCGCTTCCTACCCCATGTCCCAGGAACGTCAACAGCGGGGGTCGACCGGTCGCGGAAGTTATGGCGGCTGGACGACACGTCGTTCTATCAAGCGACGATGCGACGCTAGGAGGCTCGCTACTCCCAAATTTACGAGGCCGCAGCCGATGATACCGTCTTACAAGAAAATATTTCTTTCCTTGAGAGAGAGAGAGAAAATACAAGAATCGAAAAATAACATTATTTTGTAAGGACAACCGGGTCGATCCAACTGTTTTAGGCTTACGCTTATAAAATTATAGAATTTTCATATTTCAGATAAAAGCCATTTCCAAAGAATCTTCCTTGAAAAGATTTTGTAGACTACGCGTTCGATCTACTTGTGGTGATTTGATCACGATGAAAAAAGATTCGTAAGATTCCAATGGCGACGCACTCGAATGCTTTTGCACTCGTGTTAAATCGCGGAAATTCAATGTTGCTTCTCCTGAAAAATTTATTTCCACCCGCTCGAGTAAAATTATCGAAAAATATACAGGAATTGCCTCGATACGTGAGAAAACGCCGTTCTTTTTCACGCGCATTGCGCGTGTGTGTGCGTCCACGTAGAGGTACTACTCTGTCGCGCTGTTATAGTTCCTTGCTCCTTCCGCGAGCCGTTAGTACAGAAACACGGCGCCACGGAAGATTATACCGACCTACCTCACTGCCTGGGAAATTTGGAGGAATTACCGTGCGGAAGTTACGTCGCCAAGGTGTAATTATAAAACATTATACCACGATCTTTATGATCATTCGTAAACGCAAGATGGATACACTTTCAAGTGAAAAATTACATTTATGAAAGTACGAGTATTAAAAAAGATTTTTATTCGTTGTGTTTAAAATTCTGTTACCACTTATATTATAGATCGCAATCTGATATTTACGTGGAAAGAATAATTTTGCTGAAGTATCTAAAAATGTAGCTAGATACAGATCCGAAAATAATTTTCTTGGACCATCAGAATGATTATGTAAAAATACTTAAACATTGATGACAATGCAAAAAGTTTTAACATTCTAGCACCCAGTCCTGCATAATTATTTTGAGCCAAACAAATTTCAGTCTAAACAAAATTATTTTCATATCTGTATATAACTCAATTTTCAAATACATCCTGCAAAACCATTCTTTTTGTATTGAAAAAAATAATTTTGCAGTGATAATGAAAATTATTTAGATTAGACGAAAAATTAGCTAAAATGAATAAATAACTAGCAAGCATTGCGATATCGTATATTTTATATTTAATCGATATAAATGACAGAGAAAAAATTTATCTGAATTATTTGTCAAATGTAGTAAGAAAATCTTTGTGGCATCCAGTCAGATAATAGCCAGTCACACCTCTTATTCATATTTGAATACGAGACCTAAATTTTCCTACATATATCGTTAGAATATTGCTGTTATAAATTCTACGTATGACAAACAATTTTCTTCAACCAGATACAACAGCGATTCATTTTTAACTGTAAAAATTTGGAATAACTAGCTGGACTAGCAAAACATTTTTTTGAGTGCAAGAAATGATTACGAAGAGGCCGTATCTACTAGTGAACAGAGAATTCACAAGAATCGAAGAAAATATGATCGATCGTCTCGTCTTTACAAGCATGCACACAGCTACCGTTTTATTGATACAGCATCTGATCTCACCAGAGATTGCTCAAGGCCGCATTGGGAATATAACATAAACGAGCAACTCTGGGACTCTTACTCCTCGTCACGTCCACGCACCGAATCATCAGCGCGAGGCGCGGTAGCATCTCGATGCGTATCTGTCGAGGCGCCTTCGCGCGAGGAGGCGCGACTCGATAACCCGTGATTCGGGGTCAGTATGATCGCCTTTTATACGCTTCGAAGACGGAGGGAAGTCGCCTCCGGCGACAGTCGATGCGTCAGCCGTTCCCTCGGCTTCGATGATTACGCGATAAAGCAATCGCAGTCGACGAGTGACACGACGCGCTGACATCGACGAGCCTTCGACGACGAGATTCTCTGTCCGCTTATTTATTGCAAGAATCATCTTTCGCGTGGAGCGGATAACATGTGGGAATTTGCGCGAACAATTCGTACAGACGCCTTAATGCGGCTCTCTCAATATATAACGAATAGCTTGCCGCGAAAGACTAAGTCTTCTTAACCGGGATTACTAGGTTTGTATCTAGTTTCGATAAACATTATCGACCCGCGGCTTGAATTTTGTTCGTCATCGTGAAAAAAAAAACATAGTAAAGCTGAAAACATATCCATTTGTCTCTGACGCGATATTTTTTGCCGTTGCGAATTATCCTCGATCGTTGCTCCTCATCGCAACGATGATCGGTACACAACCACGATTTATCTCGAACTTTGTTCAAAACGCTACTTTAATACGCATTGGTATCGAGTAGTTGATACGTCGGCCCGAAAAGACCCACGCGCGAAATTCAGCGTGATTTCGGATCGAGAAGCGGCTCTTCGGCATTCACATCGCGCGCGTGTTCCGCGTGGCTGATAAAAATCTCACCGACACGAAAAGTTTCCCGGCTCTTCGTTCGCGTCTTTATCCTCTCGCGTTTTGTCGTACACACGAATAAGGGATGGGAATATCTTCCCGGTGCACACACACGTGGTGTACCGCGAGGTGAATGACAGTTGCAGACAGTTCGTACACAAGCACGTTCCAGTGACCCTGCTCGAACGAGCAATACGACGCGGCGCGGACGACGCCGGTCGATCCTTGCGAGCTCGCACGTGCTCTCGTCCGTGCTCTCTCGTCGACTTCCCGCGTGTCTGGCTGCCTCTCGTGGCCGCTACCCTACCAGCGCGGAATGGCCGAAGAAAACCGCACGTCGTTCAGAGAGATATTAGGATAAGTTTCATTCATACAAACTTTGGAACAAATCTCGACCTTCGGGAACTGTCGGCCACGCGCCAGCAAAATACAGGAACGATTCTCGAGCCTGAACAACGATATGTATAAGGATCGATAGCTGCAAATTAAAATAATGATGACAGAAGAATTATATGAATAGGGACGTTACATAGTCAATAATACTGTCAGTATTATTACAAATACTAAAAGTATTGATCGTATGGTTAATATTGATGAATTGTAGAATATTGTCTATAACCTTTCCAGATTTCTCGAGTCAAGCATCAGTTCGAATATCGTTCTGTGGTAGGAGATATTTCTTAAAATATTGTTGGTACTGACAGTGACTCTGTGTAAAGTTCCTACAAGAATTATCATAGAATTATAAGTATAAACATGATGGAACATATTTATATTTTAAGTTAAATTCGACTCATTTATTCAAATTCAGTCATTATTTAACGATAGTTTCAGTCGTAAGACTTTCTTTCCGGCCAGAATATTTTCAACAGAAAAACAAATTGTAAATTTCATGAAAATACAATTGATTATACAATGCAGTCGTTTTATACGCTTTGTACATATGATTTGCGGCCACCGCACGAAAATAAGAAAAATCTCTCGATTTCGAAAGCAGCTCGCAGCTATTCCTCACTGAACTCGGAAGCTTCGGAGTTCACGATACACAGAAGCAAGTTGAATTCGTGGAAAGGCACGAAGGGAAGACCAGAAGAAGCAGGTTCGTGGTTGGCTGAGCGGAGTGGCACTTGGAGGTAGATGTGAACAAGCGCGGCAGAATCGGAGCGGGGGAGGAGGAAAGGAGAAGGAGGAGAAGGAAGAAGAAGAAGAGGAGTGGGGAATAGGTCGATACGGTAAACTATTGTCTGGCGGGTGAAGTGCTCGTGAGAACCGGGCGCAAAAGACGGCTTCGCGCGCAGTCACCAATTTCGTACGAAATCCGAAGACTCGTCATTTCACGCGGTTAAGAAACCTGCATCTCTGTCCATGTAACACCTTTCGCCCTCGATCGATTTCTCCACGTTTACGGCCCTACCGATAGCGTAACAAACAAACGAGAACCGGCCACTGATACTTCGATACTTCGTCACGAGTATCGATAAATGATTCAAAATAACTTTTTATTATAGAAAATCCGTGTCATTTCGTGACAAACCGTGACATTAAGCGCGCTTTCTTTACTCCTAACGATATCATATTCTTATTTTTAGCGCTTTGTGAGAGAGAGAGAGAGATCTTCTTTTTGGTTTTTATTCTGGTCTTCCTATTTTATCCTCGCGCGATCACCTAACGACATCTGTCGATTCCACTTTGAATGTATTTGCCGCTGCGTTAATTCATATAGCTTTTTAATTGAAAAAAAATATCAAAATTCTTCTTAAAATAATTTAAAATAATTTCCACATCGTCACTATGATTTTTCTTATCAGACAAAAGTAAAGAAAAATAGGAATAATTCACAGTCAGTCGCGATCTCTCATATTTCCGATGACACCAGGGAAAAGTTTCGTCGTCGAGACGGACGAAGTTGTGCAATTGCAACGTGACAAAGATGTGTATTTAGATTCAACGTCGTAACGTTATTGGCATATACCGGCGTAACATTGCGAATGACGACGATATATTATAGTCATCACGTTTGTCGTTTCTGTTATGATTTTGGATATACTTTGATGTCGCATGGGAACCTAAGCGGAACGATAAGTCATCGTAACATCCAAATGACGTCAAGTGGCTTCAAAATGATTGTTAAAAGTCACTTTTCGATGACGATTCATTTTTTTCATCCTGGTAAAAAAAATTTCACGCATTTTTTTTTAGTTAGTAGCTAGCAGTTTCTGAACAGTATATTACGACCAATTGAGAGAAGTAAAACTACTTGGGATCCCAATGAAAATGTAACGCCTTGCCTGCAGTTACTGGACGCAAAATCTGATCCATTTATTAAACAAAACCAAGACAATAACTGGGTAAATGTCGTAAATTGCATATATTTTCACCAGGAAAACTCTCAAGCTCTTGTCCATTTCCCAATATTATTACAACTAACGACGATACAGTAACAGAATGGGTGTCTAGGATCGATAGGATATATTTCTACCAGGATGTATCGACGTGATCCGTTGTTCTTGCTCGGGAAAAGCATGCGTCGTGAAAAATGTCGAACGCAACCGCGAATCTTGCAATTCGTTGACGACGCTTTGAGACACGCGCCATTTTTTCCTCAACGCGACGATCGAAATCGTCTCTCGATTTTATTCCGGTATTCCGTGCATGTTACGCCAAGTACAAAAACGGAATCAGCGGAAAATACCCAGATAGCACAAAGTCCAAAATCGGAACATAAGATTTCTTTCAGACGTTTCTCACAAATATGTCTCTAAGATGTCTTTTAGATGTTTTTAAGACATCCCGGTTTTGGACTTCGTGTTGTCTAAGTAATATCTGATATATTCGTCGGATACATTTGACGGACATATCGCTTTATTGCGAATCCCGATTACACAAATAGAAAGTAAAAATTACATAGGTTGCATGACATCGTAACATGTAAGAATATCGCGGAATTCATTATCCGACTCACTACGCGACTTGATTCGATGAGCGCCGTTATCTTTCGAATTGTATCGAAACTTGTATCATACGTTTCGGTTTTAGTGCTCGGTTTAGAGAACAAACTCAACGATCGCTTTAGCTTTCGGTATTTGCATTTGAAACGCAGCTACTTATTCTTGCATACTCTTACGCGCTTTCTCTATGTTACTTTACTCATTATTTTTGATTTCGACTCGCGCAATCGTTTTATTTTCCTCGGACGATTAAAGGCTCGACTATTATATATCCGTCGACTATTACATATCTCTCCGCGTGTACATGAATCGCAAAAACTTGCATCGCGGTGTACGCACATGTCCCGCGGTTAGAACGGCGTAAGAACGCGCTCTCGCATAATTCCACGTCGTTAATCCTTTTTAAGCGCGACAAAAAGTCATACAATTCGATGGGCTCGGGCGGCGAGTTAATAATCGCGGCCGACCGATCGCGCGTGTGGCGGAGCGCGAGCGCGGTTACGTAAATAACTTTACCGCGCGACGTCATCCACGATCGGCGACCACCCAAGCTCGCTCGTTCGCTCGGTCACCCGCGCAAGCTCGATCCCCGACGGTATCGACGAAGAAATTAAAGCGTCCTCGCTCAGACTCGCCGTCACCTCGACGGCGACGGCGATGACCCGAAGTAGACCCGCGGATGCTCCGACGGATTCCTGATCGGCGAATGCGGGTCTGCCTGCGATCCCGCAATGTACATAGGGGCGGTTTGACATGTGGCAATGCGCGACAATACTACAGCGGTCGCGTGTTTGCCGATTGTCACCAGGAAGGTAAACACAATTCTGCCCCACCGCCCGGATCATCTCTCGGCGTGCACGCATGCGTCTGTACCGAGGATCGACACCTGCGTGCGTTCCGGATACCGAGCGTTCGCATATACTTTGCTTATATATGTTTAATTCGAAGTAAAGATCATTGTAGCAAGCCAGAAGTCCATATAAGTTGAGAGAGAGAGAGAGAGAAACGGCTTGTTTGCTCGGCATTTATTCTGTTTACTGGAAAGTGTCATTTTACTCGCTCTTCAATCGCACACGATTGCCACGCGATCCAAAGTTAATTGACGCTTAGATGAATCGTGTATACTTGTACATATACTTTGCGTACATTAATCGTTCCTGTCTAGTAAAAAAGATTAGTCGAATCGATGTCAAATTGATATTTTTGTCTTCTTTGACCTCAATTGTTTTTATGTTAATTAAGCAATTTTCTACAAGATTTTTATTCAATTCCGCATCGCGTATGTATATATGTATATATGTACACAATTTGTGCGTACATATTGCGTCTTGCGTCCTTTCATGTACAATAGAATTAGCCGAAAGATAATAGAAATCTTGTAGAAATATTCACAATTGCTCAATTAACATAAAAACAATTACAATGAGGACGAAGATGACAAAAATATCAACTGATATACGCGACATCGATTCGACTATTATTCCAATTTCTGGTTGGCTGTTAAATATTTTAAACGCTACGTAGATATTAAAATTAAGTCGAAATTTATTCTCAAATTTATTCTTTTATATTATAAAATTAGTAACTTTTTTGATTATATATATCTTGTATATAAGATTGAGTTATAATATTTTTTTTGTGACATAAATTAAGAAAAGCAGTCGGACGAAAAAGTAGAGACTAATTTGTCCGAACAATTACTTTTGTCTCAGATTTCTTCTTGATCCTGGAAAGTGTTCTTTCAAAGTATTTTTACATGATTTTCTTCATGAAAAATCTTGGAAGGACGATAATTTACATAGATACTTATTACTATTGGGGTGCTTTGATAATTAACACTTAAAGTGCCGGATTCGCTTTAAAGCGTAATATGTGGACCAGCGATAAAGTGCCCGTCTAAATGCGTTTATGCAGAAAAAAAATATATCTCTTGAACAGCAAGTGACCTTGATATTGCAGTCATTGATATTGCACAATAAATTAATGGTAATTATTGATGATCTTTTACTCGTATGTACATACAAATATATATATATATATATATATATATATATACACCTGTTTCGTGTAATAGTATGACCGATATTCATAGTCGAGTCTTATATTTAAGATCGTCTTAAGTTTATATCATTGAATATCAATTATTAATTCTTTATCAATATCATAAAAATTTTCGTAAAATTTTTGAATATAAATTTTGTGTCCTACAAGAGTTATTTTATTTTATTTGTAAAAATGTATGTTTCTACAAAAACTTGTAATTGCGGCGCTTTAGGTAAAATTGTCAACAAAATAGCCGGCGCTTAAAGTGTTAATTACAATTTGGCAGATGGTAAAGTTTCGAACAATTAATTTTGTGACTGTATTTTTCTAAATTTTGAGTTATCTCAAACTTATCTTTTACAGAACGATATGCACGGAATGATACGTCTGTAAATGCACCTTTATATAAATGTACTTTCGTGTGCTACGTGGTGCTCAGAATTCTTTGCAACTTGTGACATTACCGGATCGAGTTAATAGATCGATCCATATCTCTTGCGCTCGAGCGAATTCCGGCTTCTTTATCGGTAATTCTTATCGGCAATTATAATTAAAACCGTTCAGACTATAAGGAGAGAGATGACAGGAGTCGTGAAACAAAAAATCTCTGTCACGATAGACACGTCTTTTGTCGCGGGAAACTTTTCACGATTCTTTTACGAAAAGCGATCGTTTTTCAAATCTGTGATTCGTTAGTAGAATCGCGCGTGACTTCGGGATAATGACACGTAAAACAGAGGTCGACCATCTCGGAGAGGAAAAAAAAGAGGAACGAGAAAAGGGAAACGGATGATGAAAAAACGGAATAGAAATGATTTTGCGATGGTAAAATGTCCGCGTAGTCCGCCATCGCCGGACTGGTTAAACAGGTTATCGGTTTATGGCCGCCGTAAAGAGATTTTAAATTTCGCGGCACATGTGCATTCCGCGCCGCGGTGCTTCGCCTTCTTTTTCCTTCGTTTTTCAGTCGTTTTGCCGAGTTCATAACGTCGCGCGTTGACGGACGGACCAATGGCAAGCGGTCTCTCGATTGCGACGAGCGTACCCACGGAGTGGCGCGTACACTTTCTCACGAGTAAAACTCCATTCTGGCATCTTAATTTTTTACCAATCTCGTTCGCGATCTTTGCCCCACGCAACGTTGAAACATCGACGTCTAATTGCGCACAGCAAGCAATTAGCATCTACGTTTCTAATAGTAACATATGTGTACATGTGAATTGCCAGTGACAGATTCAATTAAAATTAGAAACGAAATATTATTATTGGCGAAGACATTCGCTTTGGATAGACAGGGAGGTTTCAGGTGCAAACTCCGACCGAGATATTTTTCGCAATAAAATTCTTTGCAATGTTTTAAGATGCTAGCATTATAATATTGAAGTTTCAAATTAAATTAATTTGTGACATTATTATTCCAGCTTCAGTTTAGGATTGCGTTTCAAAGACAATAATTTATGAACGGCATGCAATTTATGAACTGACAAATGTATTTAAAATTTACATAATAATAATATTAAGTATTAAAATCCAGCTTTGACATATTTGGCATTGATTCGTTCGATTGAAATATTATTATTATTATTATTATTAATAAGAGAGAAAAAATCGCTACTTTTGTCAACGTGCAATACAAATAGATCTCTCTGTATTTTCCTAATAATATAATAAAGGCATAAAAAAAATTGTAAATTACTATTTTCTTTCGAAAGAAAAAACAAATTGAGAATCAAAAAATGACTAATCTACGAAGATGTAGATCTATCATAGGGAGAAGGTAGATATCGAAATTTTTCTCGAAATAAAAATCTGCAAGTGCGTCTTTTAGCATTTGGCAAAGATGCGTTTTTACGATCGCAGGTACACGATAGCACTTGGCGTGTTCAGTTCGCAATAAAAAAGCCCGTTTGTAGTAGATATTTTATTTCCAACTTAGGAACTGAAATGCCCATATAATAAAAAATATTTGTATCGTAATAATTACTATTATTAAAGTGGGAAAACGAGGGTTATGCTAAAATCGCTCTACTAAGTATACAAAATGAAAACTCGCAAAAAACGAAAACAATCGTAGACTCTTCTTCTCGAAACACTCTCCAAAATTCTCTCGCGACTCACTCATTCACTCATCGGCACGTTTATTCCGTACACTCGCACGCGCGTTAAAAAAAGGGGATCGAGATTTATAAAACAATCGCGGTAACAGAAATATAAACGAAAAATCATATAAAATCTTCCATGTGGAATTCTTTGCACATTGTTATTATTCTCCTTAATCTTTTCGATACGCGTCTATCTTCTTAGTTTCTCGAACTGTTAAAGGGCTCGTCGAAAGCGTGTACAATGGACCGTCGCCATCGTTCGTAGTCGCTATCTAATCAATTTTTTTTATGGCACGTATTCTCGTGAAAGCTTTCCCTTTGCGGAGACTCGACAATATCCGCTTTGCCGTCCTCTTCGCGTTCCTTGCCGTTGTACGAACCCCGCGATACTACAGCGAATCGCAATCATAACGGATCCGTATATTGGACTACCTCCCGCACTCTTCTCTTTATACAGACGCTAGAACCCGTGGAGTCCCTTTAACTTCTTGTTTCTGTATACATTTATCAGACTTGGACGTGAAGATCTATTTTAAGACTGTGCATGTAGTTCTTTCGGGCGATCGCGCCAAAGGTCCACTGGTACCCAACAACGCCCGTCAAAATTTTCGAAAAGACTTACAATAGAATTTTTCGTCGCATAGCACCATGTCGAAAAGCGACGCGACGCGACGGCATAGTCGCGACGCGCCCGGGTCGCCGGAAGTCAGCCGCGGTCTTACAAAAATAACAACAGTGGTAGCGTTTCGCGTCGTCTCGTGTTTAACCCTCGCGCAGTTGATAATCGATAATTCTATTTCTCGACTCGTTGAATACCACTGGAAGGCTATTGTTAATCAGCCGCGGTCTCGCCGGAATCGGCGCCGGAACGCCTTTGTTATCACGAAAGAACCATCCGAAAAAACATGAACAATTCATACTCTTGAAAGACATCAATATAGAAATCTGATTTTCTTTTTTTTCGCCAGAACCGATCCGAAACGGATCTTTCTTCCTCTTGTACGCTTAGGGTTACGAATGCTTTAACGTTATTCTCATATTTATTAATATATATATATATATATTTTTTTTTTTGATCAGAGTATCCTAAAACGAACAAATTCTATCAATATGTCTACATTTAACATGGATATACCGTCGGTAATTTTTTAAAATCTGTTTTCAAAGTATTGTGGTGGCCCGCGATGTTCGATCACATTTGGTAGCGATCGCGTAACAATTAATCGATTCCATAAGGTTCCGTTGCTTTTTTAGAAATAAAACGAAAAGCTTACATTGCGTGCTCCCTCACATCGATACGGCGTTAGAAAACGAAAGATCGTCACAAATGTCTTCCGAGCGAAAAAAGAGACCATCGGAAATGTTCTGCAAAATATCGTTTTTTCGTTCCTCGTAAGGAAACAGCGATACGACAATCGTTGGCCACAGCAAAACAGCCTGTGTACACTTACTAAACTTAACTTTCTTACGTTGAAAGATAATGTAGGATTTGTCTAGCTTAATGATTTACGTGATTATATACATTATATACATGTCGCTGCTATAACATTGCATGCGTGCGCTTATATCATTAAAGGTGACTACAGAGCGGTGTATGTGATTGTGTACGAGTGTTTCTTTTTTTATTATAATGAAAATTGTCTAGCTTATACAATACATAGGGTTTTCGCGAGCGTTACTACATAAGATTTACCCCGTTACACACAGTAAACAATTATACATTCCGCCGGTTAAATATTCGCCATTGTTTTCTTCTTTTTTTGCATCAGATTTTATCACATGGTGCATTCAAAATAAATCAAAATGTGCGCTTGCAAAACGAAAATCGAAAATAAAGAATCGACGAGCTTGAAATTAATGTTAACGATACTCGAAAATACGTATCTGAACGTGTGAAGAAAAGAAAAAAAATAATTATTTTCTGGAAGAATTCTCTTAGGGAAAACGAAACGTTCGAAAGCTCTAGCACTTCACGAGACAGTGCAGGCTTTCAAATCAGAATATTTTATCTCGTAATATCAAGTGAAAATCAAAAACGCGCGTAAACAATTTATATAAAATAAACATATAAAAATAACGATTTTTTTGTGGATTCCATCGACCGTCTCTTTTGAATAGCAATACATTTTGTCGCACTTTTATCACAGGATCTTTTTCTTAATATCAATAATCCTCTAGAATCTCGTGCAGACAAATCCAAAAACAAAGTTTTGGAGGGAGAACTTATAATCATCCGCACATATACTAGATATAACATATATTATTAATTATATTAAATCTGCACCTCTGATCTCGAACGACTACAAAAGTTATGCGGGAAACAAGGTCAACATATTGCATCTCTCATCAAGTGCATCATGAATGTTTCTGCAATCGTCTATCAAAAATATTCCTTAATTATTACGAAACATATGACGCAATTTTTGAAGACATATACTTGTCTAAAATCTGCATTAGCTTGACCGATATTTCATTTTACCTTTGCGCGAGACTCTGTTGGATTATTTTTGTTCTATCGTGAACAAACACTGTGAATAATTTCGTCTTGTTGTTGCGCTAATCGAATAAAAACAACATAACTAAACACATACGTAATTTAAACGAACCGCATCACTCTTATCGCTTCTACTCGCTGATATATATTTCGACAGCGAAGAAGTCCGACGGATCCTTGTCTTTCTAGTAATCAAAGCATCTTTCGCTATGCCGGAAACCCTAAATGTTGAGATCCCATTGTCTATTTAGACGTTGGGGCGGCCGGCTGTTGATGCGGCGGCTGCCCCGTCATCCCCGTCAGTCTTGGTTGCGAGGAAGTAAGTAATTCTTTGTAATACGCGCCAAATTCTGGCGGTAAAAACGACGACGCGGCGGCTGTGGGCGGAATCGGCGGTGGGAACAAACCGTTATAGAACGCAGAGTAGTACATGGGGTCCAGAATTGGTAGGAACTTGCCGGACGCATTTGGCAATTGCGGCAACGAAAAGGCGGCAGAATTGTTTTGCGATACCGTCGGCACAAATCCCGATGGTATGCTGGGTAAACTGTGTCGTCGCCCAACCTCACTCTGCCTGGATTCCTGATGCTGTTGCTGTTGCGCTGCCAAAGATAATTTCTCGCCCTCGCTGATCCTACGGTGTTGATGATCCCTGCCGGCCTCTATAACCGCTTTCCTCCTATCAATGCTCATTTGTTGTTGTTGCTGTAACGTCGTTGCTTGCATTCTAGGAAACGAACTTCCACTGTGATTCAGGTGATTCAAATTGGGTACGTTGGGTATGATGGGATGATTTGGCTTTCTCGGTGTGTATGGCGAAACCGGCTCGCTCCTCACCGTATACTTTCCATTCACTTGCTGTGGTTGTCTTCTTTGCGCACTACTTATCGTTCCTATCGCACTATTTTTATTAGGTGGACTCGGTATTTGGACATGAGACGGTATGAGGTGATTGTTTTTGTGCTTGGGATTCACTAGCGTAATCTCGAGATTGTTCGACGCGATAGTTCGACTGTCGATTACGTTTTGGTAGGCAGGGAAGGGTATTCGCTTTGGACAATCGACAGGTCTGTCCGACGTTTTGTCCTTGGCCATGAGTGAATTCCGCACGTCCAGATTTAACGGATTAGGCCTCTGTACTACAGGTACTCTGACTATTTCTAGACTGGGCCTAGGGAACGTCGGTTTCTCGCCAGACTTTTGTGTCAAATCAAGAACATTTCCTTGTCCGCTGTCGTAGCTGGAATTCATTTGCGAATGCTGCGGGCGTTGTTGTTGTTGTTGATGCGGATGCGGCGAACGATATTTTGGTGGGGAGGTAAAAATATCCTTGGGATTTCCGTAAACCGTCTTTTCATTGTGCACAAATATCGACCTTGACTGTGTCACCTTTGGCGGTAATAACCTGCCATTTGGAATATTTGGCGGAATGAAACGATGATTTGATTGCTGCGCAGGCGAAATCGTTGATGGTACGACGTTCGCGTTTGCATATAACTGCAACAGCGCGGTATTGTTCGAGTTACCGAGATTTATTATCCGACTGTTTGTTACATTATTGTTGTTCATCATGCTGATATTGTTATTGTTGTGATGAGCCGGTAATTGTTTGATTGCCGATATTCGCGGCGAATAATTTTGATGTTCCTGCGGCGATGGTAGCATATGTCCTATGTCGGGCGTCACAGTGACGGATATCAATTTAGGAATGGAATTGGGCGTGATTGGAAGCGGATACGGCGAGATCGGCGATTGCTTCTCTTCAATGGATTTCATTGTAGCCGGCAAGGATGGAGATTGCTGCTGTTGTTGCTGTTGCTGCGGCGACATGGCGACATTGCTTTGAATTACACTCGGTCGTGCGTCCAGATCGACGGCGGTAACTTCGAGACCACCTTCACGCAAAATCTCGAGTTTGCGTTTTTTGAAGCTGGGAATGATTATTTTGTCTCGACTCGTATCGCTCTCGTTTTCAAGATCGATCACTTCGGGCGATCTGGAGACTGGCGGTACTATCGTCTTCTCCACGAATTTCTCGCCGCCAAACAGCGGTATATTTTCCTTTCCTTGCGCTAGTAGAGTCGTTTGCTTGGGATCCAACTTGATCTCTTTCATATCTTTCTCAGGCGGAGGCGTTAGAGTGACAACCGTCGACACGTTCGTTGCTACACTAGTCACGGGCAAGCCTGGTGGCGAACACGATGGTGGAACTTGTTGGGATATCAAAGGACTGTTGAGCTGCCTCTCCAAGACACTCTGATTGTTACTGGTACCATTCGTCGGTGTTGTGGAGGGTGTGCTATTGGGCGTTGAGATAGACGTATTGGAGGATGGCGGTGGACTTGGCAGTTGGCTAGCTTGCTGGTTGGAAGGTGTCGCGTTATTGGCGATTATTGTATTTAAGGATTTCAGGCGTTCTGGCTTTACTCGCACGCTACGTAAAGAGGATGTCTTGCCGGTTTCAGTTTTGGGTTTCTCACTCGAGAGTAAAGTCTGCAAAAGAAAAGGATATGGCATGAATAATTTGAATCGCGTTTAGACAGCAATTTGAATTGAATCGAGTTGAATTATCGATATTACATGTTCGAATTTTCTTTACAGGAATTGAAAGCTCTTTTATAAAGTACACACACGAATAAACTACGCAACTTAAGCTTAAAAATAGAAAAAAAATTAAAAAATTATACGTCAAAAAAATTTTCAATTCTAAAGCCAATTCGAAGAAAGTTCGAACCTGTAATGTAATCAATAATTCCATCATTTCAGCATCCTCTCGAGTATGTGTAGTTTCACGTTAATTATAGTAACGCCATTTACCGTTGTTGTTGATATTACTGGTTGCAAGGGCGATGTTGTAGTCACAGGAATTGCATCTACAGGCGGAGGTGTTTCCGACATATATAAATCGCTTTGTTCCTCCTTAATGTCTGAATCCTCGCATAAACTTATACTCTTGGTACGTCGTCCGTGATTCAGTCTCACTTTTGTCTCTTCGCCTCGTTGATATCTTTCATAAGGTAATAATAATCTGCAACAAAATCTTATTATAATTTGGATAAAATTTGGAAAATGTGTATAAAAAGAAATACACATTGCTATATACACATTGCCAAAATATCAATGCTCAAATAAAGATAATCGTAATAAGAATCCGCTGAAATATTTCACCTTTCATAGTGTCTACGTGTAATAGTCGCCGCACTAGTAGAACCCGTGTTACCACCGATATCGTCATAGATGGTCTTCCAAAGACGGCCAGCGCTGACGGAATCATAACCACCAAGCATTTGCACTTTTGTATAGAACAGGAACAGATCGACTACGGAGGAAAAAAGATCGTTAAAATCGTCAAGATCGTAAACACAGGGCAATTTTGATCTAGATTTTGCGAGAAGGAAACCCTGCTGTGTCTTAGCTCTCTGCAGTCTGGCAGCCAAATCGCTGCCGGAATTGCGCGGATAGAAATTCGAAAAATCCGAGAAATCGGTCTGCCCTTCCGGGGGCAAGACCGGTCATCGGATAGGAAATCCGAAGAAGAATAACAAGATACTGACTCTGCCTGTAGCCCAGCAGTGGCATCTTTCCGACCGGCGTACCCCGAGAGTTCATAAAACTCTGCACGTCGGTGATAAACTTCTTTTCTTCCGCGCTCGTTTTCCTCTCGCTCCGCCGTACCCCGGACGAGGGCGGCCTCCCGACCGTGGGTATCACCAGGCTGGTGATCGCCGACGTGCTCTTCGACGTCGACGCCACTGAGGCCTCGCTCTCGTTCGAGGATTCGCCCGGCGAAGCGCTGCGCTTTTTACGCTTTCTTCGTGGTCTACCTTTTAGTTTCGGTGCTGAAAATCACAAACATCGTTACATTAGATTTATCTGAATTTTGTATACAATTTTAATAAGTTTCAATTAAAAAGAGAGACTTCTTATAATATACGATGCATCCTGATATATAAATATTTGTCGTAACAACGATCGTAAGAATTATTTATTACTAATGACAATAAGAATAATGACAATAAGACTGCAAAATGTTTTGATCTCACCGATATAAATATACATGGATTGCTAATTAACGATATCGGTGATACATATCAGCGATACATATCTATAATACATATCGATAATTTCGACTTTTGGCCTCTTCCCCTTGATAACAAATTACTTAATGTTATATATATAACAAAAGAGAGATTTGTAAAATATTATATCGAACAATCAAAAAACTTTCGTGCTGTATATCGCACATCATTGGAGAATTTATAGACAATTTTCTTTTTATAATGCATCTCTTAAGATTATGTAAAATATATATATTTATGTACGTAACATTATTGTTAGATATACACGCGACGAATTAAACAAACGTATTTCATGTAAAAATAATTGTTTCAAGCATTAATGTTGTAAGCACGATAGTGAGACACGTCGACACGATAAGTAGACGTGACTTGTTGAATACCTTGTAGTAATTACAAGGTCAGGGAAATATTTATTTTGATGCGAAACAATGTTATCGATAAACAGATCGGAATGTCGAAATAATTCGAAAGCTCGTACATTATAACATTAATCATTCTCAACTTTAATTTACTAACTCTATTAATTTAATCATTTACCCAAATTTTTCTTCGTAAAATTTGTAATTATAAAATTCAATAATTCATTTAATCGCACAAGTACTAAAACAGTAATTATCTATGAATAATATTTATGAAATCGCAGCTTCGATCTCTCCGTCGATAGTCAGATGTACAATTTGGTCACAAAATGACGTAGCATGACGCATCTCTCATAACATTCAATAACTGCGGGTCGAGATATCAAGTCAATTATTCGATTCAATAACAATGGTTTGTGCTTTCTGGAAAAACGAGGAGAGGATGGTGCAACATGCTCGATAAAATGCCTTTTAAGGACTCGACGATGGCTCGTGTTTCATTCGATCTACGTTAATCACTTTCGCTTGGAGCTAAAACTACGCGCATTACGCCACGGCAACACGTGTGCACGCGCGACACGACGTGCGCGTTCGAACGGAATCGATCCGCACGAACACGAGATCCGGACTTTTTGCGATTTCCCAAGAAAATATACAAATGTACTTCGCCGTCTTACCAGGTATATTAAGGTAGATCACTTTATTATTTCGAATTTTCATCACAATGGCCATTGTTTCCGTCAAGTTTCGGACGACACTCACGATTACGGGTTTATTGACAGTCACGTGATAATCGTAATGATCCACAGGCAACAGTTTTTTTTTTCCCGTGAACGACGTAAACTTGGCGAAAATACGACGAACGCGCGCGACAAAACAAACGAGTCACAGAGTTCGTTGTCGAGTCGCGGATCGCATCATCGGAATTCGCCAGGAACCGATGAACTCGCGCACAAACCTCTTCTAGTCCTCCGGCGATTGCTAATCAGTTTATTCTAGAAGCGATACTTTTCGCGAAGCGCGTACAGTCGACAGCGGGGGAGGACTCGGATCGTGGGTAAGTGCGCGTTCGTTAGACTATACAATTTGCACTACTGCCCACTCGTCACACGTACACACACACACACACACATTCGCTCGTCGAATCGCAACGGACGATACCGTATCGCGACGAAGCAGATCGACAAAAAAACCACACGTGGATCGCGACGAAAAAACCGTAATTTGATCCAGCGATGGAAGCGAGACGATAAGAGACACACTAGCCGGCGATCGTATCTGCGATACGAACGTCACGTATCGGGCGGGGGGCGGGGGGGGGCCCGATTTTTCGATCGGTCGATCCCCGGGCACGCGAACGTCGGACGAGGAACGCACGCGAGTCGTCTGTCACGAGCGCGGGATGATGCGTGCACGCGCGCTTGCTACCGCTCGAATGTCGAATTACGCGAGCGATGCGTCGGGAAAACGACGAGTGCGAGCGATGACGGCGGCGGATTCGCCCCGACGTTTCCGCGTACGTACGATCGGATCTAGGCCTAGCGATTCGGTAGCGCCCGCGCCGCTGGGCCTTATCTCGTCCGTTACATCCTTCGGGATCGTTCCCGCATCGAGCGCGCGCGGCCCAATGAAACGGCGTGCGGCGAACTGTTTTTTTTTTCCAGCGCCGGCGCGGACTAGCCGGAACTCGTATATATCGTTAAGCGAGCGAGCTGTTATGTTTTGCCGATCGGCACCTTTGTGTTATTCCCGTGTTTCATCCGACGAGTACGGAGAGGTGTGCGCGAGAATCGAAAATAATATCGCTCATTTTTTGTTTTACGTATTCGGACTCTTCTCGACGCGCGTGTGCGTATAAATGCGCACTAAATGAACTTGTTATCGCGAGAGATTCGAGCGAAGCCTTAAAATATAACGTTGCAAAAAAGCTCTACGTTACATCGCTCATTATATCGCAAAGATATCGATTACAGTTTATTCGTTCGTTACTGAAACGGGAGAATATTAATTGTATCGTATTAATTTATAATTAACGATTGATTGAAAGAAAAGTTTGAAATATCTGATCGAAACATTCTGAAATTTCTTTTCTAAAAGTTCGTTCCCCGTATTAACACAATTAAAGTATGGCGCGATGTAGAAAGATGTAAAAAGAGAGATAAATAAAAGTATTTCGTACTTTTATTTATCTCTCTTTTTACATCGAAGTAGACGATAAAATGACGCTTATTTAAAAATCTTTTAAATCAAAGTTAGAAGTTTAGTAAATCATAATAAATAAATCACAAGATTAATAAAAAGATTCGGCAAAAAACAAGAGAGAAAGAAAATAGAATAAATTTTTTTATTGATTGCACGTTTTTCGAGAAAAATTATTTTCAACGTTGAGATACTATGTTGCACGTCTGTGCTTAATTATATATTGTGTGCTTAGATATTAGAAATATCGATAAATATATTGTATGTTTATTTTAGTTATTGGCGATAAATGATTATAATTGTGAAACATCGCTATAAGCTTCCGGTATTGAAAGCAGTATTCATATATCGGTATCAATATTAGTATTTTGATAATTGTAATATATTGCTATTTCTTCCGAGAGATAAATAAAAGTTAATAATATCAATGTTTACACGGAGAGATCAGTTTTGCAAAAGTCCCTAAAAATTTCGTCAAATATAGATCTGAAAATAATATTTTGCTGGATCATCAAAATAATTATGTAAGGCGCTCAAACTAGTTGTTAGAATGTTAAAACTTTTTGCAGCATTGCCATTAATGTTTAATCGTTCCACATGTAGTATTAATAGATAACGTACTATGTATAGTAACGTATTACAAAATATAATACGTTTGTAGAAGCGAGTAAACAAACTCTAAGGTCGCACGTTACAAGTGTTTAAACACACACACACACACACATATATATGTCCAGAGCACTCAGTTAAACACGTATGAAACGATCGTTTTCACAATTTATTTGACTTAGTGTTTGTAATGATGACTTTATTCACATATCGCGTGTTTTTCCGACACAATTTTATTAACTTTATTGTAATTATTTATTGTTTTCATATTTATATTAGCGACTGAAAAAGACTCGATTAAGTCGAAACATTGCGCGATAAAATATATTTATTCTTTCGACATGTTATTCACGGTTATCAGTCTGGTTTTAGGCTGAAGATTCCGGTTTTTCGACGAATGAATCTCCGACTGACCGATGACCTTTTTTTTTTTTAGAGAAAGCATTACGAGAAAGTTACAATTTTGATAGCGAGCGATGAATCGATTTCTGCGAAACATTGGTTCAAAGGAGGCCATCGTTATCTTATTCGCTTGTACATTATAGCCTTTTTATCCTTGAATTTTCGCATTTAAAGTAATACTTCTAAATAAATAATAGTATATATAATCGATAAAAAAGTTTACAGATTTATTAATCTTTTTCTCAGCAAAAAGAAATCATCGACCAGTTGCATTATAATTTATTGGACATGTTATGCATATTTGTTGCTTTGAAATACCCATAATCTTGGTATACACACAAAATTTTTTTACAGAAAATTGATTAAATTTTTATGGAAATTGTTTTTTCCGTAGTGACAATTACATTTTCGTGTTATTATGTAAACAGATGTACAACAAATTGAAACAAATCTTGCAAGATCTTTTTGTGAATCGAATCGTGGTTAAGTTTAAACTAAATAATCGACAATCGTACATACCCAAATGATTACACAGCAACTCGTGAGTCTCGAGATCCGGATAGTCAAATGTGTCCCTGCAGAAGAGCACTCTGGTGCCTGGCGTCGCGGTGAAGCCCCCTAACGCGGCCGCGATAGACGAACACAGCCAGGAAGGCTCGGCACCCTCGAGTCTACGTAAAAGCGCTCGATAGCGGCAGTACCTTGGATACGAGAGTACCACCACCTTCGTCTGGAAGCTGTCCGATCTTTTCAAAGAGTTCAGGTTGTTTTCGAATTCCTTCTGCTGTTTCTCGACGTCCGAGAAGTCGATTCCCGGATCCGTCAGCACCTGCGGCTGCGGCATTTCATATCTGAGCGGACTGGTCTCCGGGGACGACGTCGGGGTCGTCGGATAGGACACTTCCCGGCCCCACGACCATTCCAACGTTGGCGAAAGCCATGTGACTAGGTCGTGCACGCGGACGACTACTTTTTCTGAAATCGTCAGCACCTCGTCCTGCAAAGAAAAATATATCTCATGTATTATATATACGTTATGTGAATTATGTACATCGAATTATTCAAAAAATACGTATAAATACATATATACATATATAAATTCAGAAAAAAATTATACCAGAAAATTACTAGAAAATTGGATAATAGGAAAAATAGATAATATGCATCTTAACTGTATTATAAAATTGCAGGAAGAAAAATAAATAAGTTGCATGAATTAAGGAAACATAACAAAATGTTTACCCATTTATAATAAATATGATAGTAAATATATAAGAAAATAGTAATATAAACTAGTTTAATGAAAAATTTATTGATACGGAAAGTGTGTCATGATATATCACTATGGCATAATGATTGATTTTAGAAAACTGTCTAAACCGAAAAAAAGGAATTGTCATAGTCTAATGACTCTAATGTATATGAAGTCTATATAATTATTCTATTTCATTACTATAATAAAATAGTGTTAATATCCAACACCATATTTGTCGCTCGAAATCATTTTCGTTTTTATGATTTTATAAAACAAATATTTTATGATTTTATAAAGCAAATATTTAAATTTCAGAGTTATTACATTATACTTATTACATATGTGTTAGAATTATTTTTTTTGCAGTGTTTTAAGATGCTGATAGCATCATTATTAATTCGTAATATTATTCTAACTTCAATTTAAGATTGCGTTTCAAGTCCGATAATCGATGCGCAATTTAGCAACTGAAAAAATGTATTACATAAGAAATATTATTAAGCATTAAGACTCAGCCTCGACCATATGTGTGACTTATGCTTCATTAATTTGATTTAGAATTATTTTGTTTTTTCCGAATATACACATAGAATACTCCATCTAACTCAAGTACCTTAAAGCTGTTCACTTACTGTAACTATTTCAGATTGTGACGTCAAAGCGATAAAATACACAATAAAAGTTCTTGCAATATGTATTAAAATGGAAATATGTTTCAATAAAACAACAATCGATAGAACTGATATGTAAAATATATTGAAAACTCTCCTTTTATTTTATTTTGTAATTAATAAATAACCATATTGGAAATGAGTTATGCGATACATATCAGTGTGTATAACCAAAAATGAAATAAGTTATGACTGTGAAATTAATAACACATAGAAATAAATATGATTTAATTTCTCTAAAAAAAAAAAATTCTCGATATTTTATAAGTCTATCTTTTTAGAAGTTCTGTCGATTGCAAATGTTGTTTTATTGAAAAATATTTCTATTCAAATATAACTTGCAAGAATTTTTTATTGTGTGTTTTCTTGCTTCCGACGTCACAATCTGAGATAAATAAACAGGAGTTTTATATCTTCGCTATTCTAAATAACAACAAAAAATAAAACTATAAGATTTTTGTTAATATTTCAAGAGCTCATCACACTAATAAATAGCTTACACTTATTAACATTGTTAAAACTATAAGAGTTTATGATTCTGAGTCTTTCGAGGAATGCATAATATAATCGTAGTACTTTCATTGTGCATCGGAGCATAAAGGAGATTTTAAGATTAATTCGATTTTTAAAAATGGTAACATTCAATTTTTTTATACAATATGATTTCTCTAGTCATTTTGCATATAAAAGTTATATATGTATCATACACATAGATATATAAAATATAAATTAAAAGATCAATAACTTACGAAATATTTTATTCACACACACACACGCGCGCGCGCACATATATACACACATACACGCACGCACGCACGCGCGCATGCGCGCATGCACACAGACAAAATTATTATCAGTAATTTATTGATATTATCCAATGGTTTCCACAGAATATACTAAAATATATAATATGGAATCTTACGCTTTCAAATAATTGATTAATGGCAACTACAATAGAAGAAAAGATTGCTGCCGTATTTATTCTACATATTAATTTAATACAGTAAAATATTGCTTTATCGCGGAGTCTGATATCCAATTATTATTAGTAAAACCGATATACAATAATGTGTAACGATTAATGTATCATTAATAGGACTTTTATTTTTCACTACTTTCGCGCACAATGACCGCGTAAATAAATCATCATCGAAAGATCGTGAACTGATATGCAAGCAAAATTATGTACGAATTCGCGATTTTGGAGGAAAAAATTTTTCCGGTAGAATTCCCATTTACCTACATAACACGACTCTTGTTGTATTTATATCGACTTTCAATTGAGAGCTAGCGACTCTACATGGGAATGTCAGGAACTTGCGCGCGATAGCTTTCGCCGAGAGATGCAGCTGTTGAGGGAGACAGAGAGAAGAAAGACGAGAGTGTGTGCAACAACTCCTTTCTCTATCCTATGTGATACGTTATATATGTACATAATCCACAGTATAAACCGTGGTTTATGCTGCATCTCGAGTGCATCGTTATCTGCTCCGCCTCCACGATAATTTAATTGTTCGCCGGTGCTTGCAGAGCGACGTCATTTTCGCCAAGTTTGACTTATTACTTGCCCCGTATGCCTCTGCTCTTTCCGCATAAATTATTATCGCGCGTTCGAGCAGAGTTCAAACGTTTATGCAATTTTAACGATACTATGTGTAACCGAATGACTTCGTCATATCTACACTACACATAAATTTGTTTTATTGATTATTAATAAATTATCTCATTGTTTATTTCTGACAGAAATAATTGCATACATGTACTTATGTATCCATCATTTATTTTTGATATGAGTTACAATTATTTAAATAATTATGTGTTTGGTCTTGGATCTCTTTTTGCAAAGAAACGACAACAATTATTGTACAGATATATATTTGTCTCGCGTGCGAAAGCTTTCAGACTTTCAGCTTTTTGACAGGAACAAAAGTAATTTTTTTTTTCGCGTTCCCGAAGCGTGGCTTCTATGGACACTGATTCTATATAATCCGATAAATTTTCCGTGCGAATGAAAATTCGCGCGCCATAAGAAAGACACACTCTTTCGGTAATTGTGCAACGCGCTAAGCGGAGCGTGATTTACCTTGTATATGCCCAGGGCGATTTTATATGGCGGCTAACGGAAGATAATTTATTGGCGTTGCAATATCTATCGGGCCGAAGTTCGGAAACGACTTTATTTATACGTGACATAATGTTCTATTTGGCTTGGGAGCCACTGTGTGTTGCTCGGGTTATACTTTCATCTTTTAGCTCTCTGTGTATTCGTTCATATTCCCCCAACCCCACGGTCCGCTCCCGTCTCTCCTCTTCACTCTTCTTCCCACCCTCGTCCGAGAGTTCTTCCAATAGTAGTTTCCCTTCTACTAACCTTTCTACCGGCTTCTGTCGTCTCTCTCTCTCTCTCTCTCTTTCTCGCGCTAGTCTCCCTTTCGTTCTCTTTTCCTCAACCCCTTTCTCACTCTCCGTCTTTGTCTCATCTCGCTCTTCTCTCGCTGTTCCTCCTCAACCCCCGTATATCCTCCTCCCCCATTCTACCTACCACGCGCCTCATTCCGTCGTCCCCACTTATTCGCTCGCTATGCTTCTCTCCGACGTGTGTTTCTCGTCCCTTCCCTCCCCCCTCGGCTCGCGACCGGCGCTAGCGATGGGTCCGATCCAATTCCCGAGCTGTAATTTTCAATCGATTCACAAGCGGCTCTCGTCGTTGAAAGCCATCGACGGACATTAGAATAATCGCTGTCCGATCTAATAATTGAATTATGCTCGCATCACGTTCCGTTACTTTGCGTTAATTTCTTGCGCGATATTGTGTCGAGTAAAACTGCAAAGTGTAATTCTCACTTGAGAGACAGATGATGCTCTGGAATCTTCTTGTACGATATTAAATTTGCAAACTTGATTTTAACTTGGTTATAATAATTATTTCTACCGAAATAATTCTACAGAATCTATTTCTTTTGTAAAAAGCACAACTGCAAGTGTAAAGTATAAAATTTCATACTTTATATTTCTTTTATGTTCTTCATATATCTTTTAGATATATCGAATTTAATTACGAGACCATTTTAATTCTCCGTCTGTAATCTGAGTCTTTTTTGGCGTAAACGAAATTTAAAATTTTTCCAAAATAAAAGAAACAGAGTCAATTTTTATTAAATAAAATTTTAACGTTTGATTTAAGAAACTGTTTGATAGTGTGTAGAGATGTTGAAAAATAAACCTGAATTTCTCTTTTTTTCAAATTTTTTGAAAGCTCAAATAGTAAAAACACTTGGGCTGAATGAAAAGGATTTAAACTGCAGACGGAAGGAGTAAATAAAAATATGATTTTTGATTGCGGACGGAGGATTAAAAATATTTTTGTGTAGCTATGTTGATTACGTATCTATGTATTATTTGAATATCATCCAGAACAGGATACGTAGATACGTAAAACAGTAATTTTACAATCGTTTAAACACACGAATCATTCCATGAGCAATGCTGTGAAAAGTGTTGACATTCTAGCAAGTTTGAGCGTTCTACATATTTATTTTGATAGTCTAACAAAATTATTTTCAAATCTAGCTACATTTTTAGATTCTTCAGCATAACCGTTCTTTCCTAATGAGGTATATATAACGTATCTTGCTCAAAATAATTCGCAGTACTCTACTTTATGAAGCAATTCTGAATGTAAGGGATTAATTCTATGGAAGAGAAGGTCGCACGACCTCGGAGGCCGTATCGAGATGACAAAACAAAAAAAATATTGGTACCATTTGAATCACGTTTGATCCCATCGCTGCGTGATCCTACACGTCCGCGCGTGCCATCCTATTCCTCCCTCCCTGTTCTCTCTCTCTCTCTCTCTCTCTTATCCGGGCAAATATTCAATGCTGAAAATAAACCTTGCACGCGGGGACAGATGAAAAACTATGATTGAACGTGGAGTATATCGCGGAATATGTCGCGACTCGACATGAAATAAACTTCCATGAACAGATTATTAGAATTCTTTGTCGTTATTTATTCAGAGTGTCACACCGTATTCTTCCAATTTAAATCGTCTTAAAATCTTGTGATACATATTTTGTGAGTTTTTCTCAAAATTTTTTTAATTGATGCATTTTCTTTTATTCAATCAAGTTTACCTTGCTCTGAATTTTCATTAGATAGAAAATTTTGCGTTTTGAAAAGAAGTTCATTATTCCGACTAACTCAGAGGCAAATTTTCTCGACTTTCAGTGGATTGATCATGGACGATTTCCCAGGAGTGTCCGTCGAGGATTCCGAATTTTCCGAGACGGTTATTCGACTTGCCGAGCACGATTCCGCTGATCGATTGTTTTTGTTCGCGCTAGCGACGCACCGGCAACCGGGAGTTTTTCTACAAATGCGAAAAATGTAATTTAATTTTGAAGTTCTTAAAGTCGCGGATTTAACGGAAAAGCATTGTCAACGAATACTTTGCGAGAAGTTGGACTCATCGTGAGACAGTTGCTCGTGCATATATATAAATATATATTCTGCATATATATATATATAAAAAATTTCTCAATAAATGTTTTTACAGAATGATAATTCTATCATAAAATCTCTTGCTTCTCCGCGTTAAAGAGTTGCGACAACGGTAATGAATTTCAATGAAACCTCGAGACCGTATGAGATTTCGCTTTTCCGACACACATGACTTCCGCGTTTTGCGCGAGAAGCGCAATAGAGAGCGCGTGTAGCATCGTCACGAGTTGTTCTGACGCGGTTGCACTAGTTGCAGACCGAATGCGACGACGCGCCGGCTGCAGTTCAACCCTACGGCGATGCACGCACACAGACACGCCGCGACATCGAGTCAATGCACCGCACCGCGCCGCACCGCTTGTCAAATCAGAATGATAATGTTCCGACGTTGCTACGGTGATTCGTAAGCGTCCTAAACATACCGATAAGCTATTAATTCGAAAGCTGTATGCAACTAGCACTCGGAAAAATAGCAATCGGAAATTTTTTTGCTATGAAAAAAACTTTCAAGGAAGGTAGTTAGAGGGAATAATTTTCAAGGATCTTAGCATTAAACTGTTAAAAAAAAACAAAAGATTTACTGTGATACTTCACATTTTTTTAAATCTTTTGCTGTTTTTTTTTTTTAATTTGGTTAAAAGTAAATATAACAATAACAGTTCAACAAAAAAAAAAAAACACATTTTTCAAACACTAGCGCGAGACCAATTATTTTCTTATATTTTTTGAATACAGTTTTCAAATTGCTCATGACGTCACACTTTTGAGAAATTTACAATTGAAGTTGTGAAAAAGGTTATTTTTCACATTTTTAAAACAAAAAAAATGTTAGATATCTAAAAATTTTGATATCCGCCATATTGAATTAGTTAGATAGTTATATTAGATATCCATCATTTTGAATCAATGGAATGAAAAATTAATGAAATTTTAGAAATTTCAGTAAAAAATTTTTCATATAAAAATATACAAATATATATATAAACATATAATCATATATAAAATATGCTCATGTATGTTTATGTATTCTTTTTTTTTTKTAAAATTACTGTTTGATACAAGAAAAAAAATAATAATAATGAGAAAACATAAAAAATAATATAATTAAAATGATAATTTTCGATAATTAAAAGTTAAATTAAAAAAAATAAGAAAAAATTCATATATAATTATATATAAATCTTTATATACGTATAATTATATATGAGCAATTTTTTCTGATTTCTTCAAACTTAATTTTATGTAAAAGAAACGATGTAAAAATTATCCTTTTAATTATTTTTTTATGTTTTTTCATTATTATTATTATTATTTCTCTTGTATCAAATAGTAATTTTACAAAAGACAGAAGAATATATGAACATATATGGACATATTTTGTATATAATTATATATATTTATATATATTTATATATATTTATATACATTCTTATACAAAAACATTTTTTACTGAGATTGAAAGAAATTTATACATTACAAGCAATTACAAGATTTATAATCGAATTCGTATATATTCGTATATATTCAGCGACATAAAAAAACTCTTAAGTTTAAATAATATAATTGAAAGCTATTTAGTAAATCATCAGTGACCTAATTTACAGTTTTTTTTCATTCAATTTTAAATGTCTTATTAATTATAGTTGACACAAAAAATTCGTTCTGAAGACTGAAAGTTTTAACAACATGTTTAATTTTGCAATAAAATTTTTTCAACACATCATATGTCATAATTACGTAATTGTAACAAAACACATGAAAATAGTCCTTTTTATAACTTCAAGTACAAATTTCTCAAGATATGATCATGATAAGATCATGATATGACGAAGCAATTTGTAAACCGAATTTGTTCAATGTCCAAATTTGTGTTCAGTGGCTAAAAAACTACAAAAAATGACTAATATCGTGCTGTTTTATATATTTTTTTAACTGTGTAATACACACGGAAAAGTATATAATCGAAGTATATAATCGATTGACAAAAATAAAAATACTTGAATCAGCAATAACTTTCGCAAAATTTACTTTTTAATTATGTCATTGCAATTTATTAATAATGACGATAGATGAGATATCATTAACACTGAGTGATAGATGAGATATCACAAACGACAATATATATTTCGTATTGCTAGACGCGATAAGGAGTGGGGATGAAGTTGGAGGGCTTAGGCCAAGGTTTGGGTGGAGCTAATTATCAATATGAGAAGAGCGAAGCAGAGTGGCAAGTAGAGGAAGGCAATCTGCATCGTTTTCAAAGGCTTTCAAAGGCTTTCAAAGGAGGCTAAAACATTTAAGAGAAACCAAGAGGTTTATTTAGAGATTGAAAGAAATTTATACATTACAAGCACAAGATTTTTAATTGATACATGGAAAATGACGAAGAACGTTATTTTAATATATTATCATGTATATTTCGCTATATTTATTAATGATTATTATGGTTATTAATTTTAAGATTATTATTATTACAGTGTAGCTTCTCATACATATAAATTGATATTTATCTTTCTTCCTTTTTAATAACTTTCTTCCTTCTTAATGTAGTAATAAATCCTTTATTAAAATGCAATCTTTTCCAGTTTATAAATGACTTTTATATTCAGCTGCTGGATGTAATTTTACAAACGTATGTTTCAAGTAATAAAGTTGAAGCGTGTCCACCATATTATTAGCATAGCCGCGAAAGTTTTTATCTACGTAATATCATCTTGTATCCAGTACTTCTTTATCTCGCGCCTCTCACCAAACTTCTTAAATGGGTTTTTGTAACTTAAATGAAAATAGATTCCAAGAGAGAAACGTGTTTCAAGTGAAAAGGCGAAAGAGATAAGTGTGTGTATATAAACTGAGAAAATTTTAATTTAAATTTCAACATGACGATAAAAGATGTTTTCATATAATCGTTGAACGCAGCTTTTATCGTTTTTAAGTTATTTAAAACTAGTCACGTAAACGCAAAACATAATTATAAAATAATAACCATAGATTAAAATTCACGTCAATCGCTTGACCGCCGATAATGAATACATTATCGCAAAACGCTATTAGATAATGTCCTTTTTGTCGCCTGAATTACGCTTCGACATTCGTTACAAATCGCGTAAAAATTTACTTTACAAATGACTAATTGTAAAATAAGGGAAAAAGAAAAAAACAGAATCAAAGTCCAGGATAAATCCGCGATACTGCAGTTGACATATTCGCCGAGCGTACATAACACATTCATACGCAGAATGGGATATGTAGCGTCTCGACGCAGTGGTGATCAATTTGTTCATATAAACGCTACACATTGTAGAAAATCAAACTGATTATGTATCAAAAATGAAATTTTGAGGTAAAATGCGAAAAATATCCATTTTGATAAAACTTGTGTTACGTATCAGAAAATATACGGAATGTAATAAACGCAATGTATTTACGATTGAAACTCGAGGAAATCGAGGCAAAATTGAAACTCGAGAAAATCGGGGAATTGTAAACAATAATAAAATAAAACAAATAATAGAATAAAACAAATAATAGAATTTATTAACATTTTCGCAATTTTTACTATTGTATTTTGAATTTTGATAGGTAGAATTATTACGTTGAATCAAATGGAAACATGAGACAAATAACATGCTCGGTGCGATGTATTTTTCGACACATACAAATGTCGAAAGTTTGCATGTATTTAGCCCCATCGCATGTTTGTTCTTTTAAAAGCTAACAATACGAGGCAAAATGTAAACCGAACACTTTTGCAATACGATCGCAACAATACCAGCATGATTTCAATGCGCCGCGCAGAGACGAGCAAACACAATTAGAGATAATAATAAACCGTTGCCGAGCGAAATGCGTTTGTCGCAAAATTGAAAAAATACGCGTTGACAGGATCGACAGAATTAATCAGAAGCAACGGCAAGTAATGTGAATCAGCGTTATTGAGAGCCGCTGGGAAGCATAAATCACTGTTAGATTAAACCCTGGAGCACGCAGTAGTAGATGGGCCAATGATATGCTTTCAGGAAATATAGGGTGACCCAAAAGTTCCGATCTATATTTCATCGATCCATGAGATGATCGCTATTAGTTGATGTCAAGCCAAAATGAACATCTATCAATTTATTGATGGAATATTGTCCCAAATTATAAAACAACAAATTAAAATTAGAAATAATTTTACTTATTCGAGATGTTTGGAGATATATTTTTCAGAATATTTTTATAAACGTCGATAATTATTAAGTAATTTTATAATTAATCATAATTATATTAGACGCTTAACAATTGATCATTTTTTATTATTATATTATAAGCTGGTATATGTATTAGATAAAGATAAAGAAGAAAATCTTTATTATCAATTATATTTCTCTAGAAATATTTTTGTGAAAAATCTGTAAGTGAATCTGAAATAGGAAATTTTGCGTACAAAGAATAACTCGAAACATTCGTGAAACAAAAATCATGGATTAACGATCGACCGTTCTTCGTTACACATCGCTACTGTTTCGTAATTTTCACGCTTGCGCAGAATACATATTCTACACATTTCTAGAAATTGTAAAATTACTATTTAAACGGAACAATTAAAACCAGGTCAGCAATTAGAGCGTGCGCAACGGAGACCTCGTCGTAGCAAAAGTCGAACTTTAATTCGAGAGCGATAAACGGGTTTTTGCACGATTCGACTATTCTGAATAAAAACAGAACTACCTTGGTATATCGTGCACGAGCTCGGGCTAAAAGGAATTTGATTATGCTCGATGGTTTACACACGGTGCTTCTGGATCGATGCAGCCTCGTGGCTCCCTCCTCTTTCTCCTCCTCTCTCCCTCTCATCTCTCTCTCTCTCTCTCTCTCTCTCTCTCTCTCTCTCTCTCTCTCTCCCCCTCTCTCTCTCTCTCTCTCTCTCTCTAGCGCTCTCTTCGTCTCCCTTCCATTCCTCTCCTTCGCACCATTTGCCCTTTCGCCTTTTTCGTCCGTTGCATATTATATATAGCTCCAAGTATTGCCGTGTAGTATGCAAATATGCGCACGGACGTGCACACAAAAATATTTGACCGTACTTCTTATTTTAATTTAAATTTATACAACGCCGTTTTCTACGTACAGACAAAACGCCATAATATCATTTCCGTTGGTGATCTGATAACGTTAAACAGCAAACATGGTTACGACGTGCCAAGAAGGTGACGCTAACATAAAAGGAAAGCCATTTCTTTCTCGAGACATGCATTTTAATATGCAATACGTATAATCATCTCTATATCATGTTATGTAAAGGATTAACGAAGTAACTAGAGAAATATTTCATTAAATTAGTAGGAAACATTGGATAATTAAACATAATTGATTGCAGTCCTTCGCCCATGTCCTTAAACCAAGCTTTATCGATTAATTCATATACGTGACGTCGCGCTACAAAGGTTAGTTTATAGCATACCATCAAATTATTAAAATCACATAGACATTTGCTAATAAGCTTTCGGAATGACCAGCTCGTGCTTTTGAAATTAATTAAATTAATATCTATCGGAATATTATGCAATGTTAATATGATGCGGAGAAAATATGTCGTAATAAAATAAAATGTGTTCGTTATTTAAATATGTCCGTTGCGTTAAATTTTTTCACCTTTTATCGTAGATTATAATTAAACATATAGTATCGCACAAAAATTTGGAGCACTCTACAATTTTTAAATAAAAACACAATTTTTTACAAATATAAATATTTTATTGAAAATATCAATTTTTCTTTTTGAACGTACACTATTGAGATAAAATTTATGATTAAAACAATATAAACTTTAGTACATTTACAATGTTTATCAAATAAAGTCGATTAAACTTTTCTTTCAAAATTTAGAGAGGCTCAAAACTTTTGAGCGACAGTGTATGTAGCATTTTATTAATTAATGATAAAATTGTACGCGTCTGTAAACTTGGTTCAATCTCTCTGCTCATAGATGGAGTAGCCAGTGTGACGATCGCTTCTTCCCGTATAAGTTGTGCCGAGAACTGCAATAACAGAGGGGTCGAGCAGTTGCTTCTTTAATTCAATAACCTCGTGAAACTGATACGAAACGTCCACATTGGAAATTGCAGCAGCGCTCTCGGCGATCGATACTCGCGCAGGATTTCAGATTAAAACAGACAGCGATTTTTTTTATCTTCACTCTCAACTAATTCAATAATACATTTTCCACAAAAATATGTAGAATTTATGTTTTTGGAAGAGCGATAGAGAGAAATATCTATAGGACAGCTATTGCTCAAATTTATTTTGTGAACTCTAATCTTAATGAATCAGAGATATATTAGAAAAAGATTATATGACACAATATCGAGATTTGATCATTTTGCAAACGTGACACACACATGCACACGCGCGCGCGCGCGCGCGCGTCTGGCTCTGAATATAAATTGTTATTGATGATCCATATGAGAAGAGTGGATTCGCGCGGCATCAGTTATTCAGTAAATAAAGGATGATTTTATGAGAAGATGCCGTTTGAAAATAAATTTATCCGAATATCTTTGAATTTGCACTCCGGCGAAATGTCTGATTGTATCAAATGCAAACGAGTATATATTCAACTGCGCGCAGCAATTGTCGACTGTCGTCCTTTCGTCCCCTTCTTCGCCGTAGATTGTCGTAACTATGGGACTTCTGAGAGTGAATTATCGTACTAACGCTTTAATTATCCGCATCAAAGTGTATTTTCATGCTGGAATATGTTTGCCTTGGCAAGATATATACAGATTAATTCAAAGCACCGAATATAATTCTTTGATGCAATTTTTTACGATAAATTTTGAATAAATTACAACTAAAATTTGTGCAAAAAGAGTGCAATTTTTCCTCGGGAAGTAAATTAAAAATAAAACTGGATATGGAATAAAAGCAGCACGAGATTCTTAAAAGAGAATATACTCGGCGGAGAAAAGTTCTTACAGAAAATTGCTGTGCAACTATTAAACGAGATTATTTGTGGCAGGAAAGAGGAGAAAAAATTTATATGACTTACATATCTTTTGGTTACAGTTGTTGCGTTTTTGAAAGTGTAATAAATCCATACAATCTCGAAATATGCAAAATTATCCGTGCAATATTATCGTCGTTATTGACGAGACTTGAAACGATATAAACGCGCGCGAAGGCCTTGCCCGCAGCCGGATGAGAAAGCGTGTTGCGGTCGATGCACGCGTGTTGGTGTTCACGCAAGGTCAAGATGATTCGTGCATCCGATTGATCACATTCTTTTACGGCTCTTGTTATCATCATATTGTGGAACGTGCATTTCAAGGATGAATCTATACGCACGCAAGAGCGCGGTGATTTGCACGACGTCTTTAAACGCGATTTTTCGGATTATCTGCGGCGCACGCGTCTTTTCGACACGCGTCTCATCGTGTAACGAAATCTCACGGGATTAATATAAACCGGCATGTCAAATCGGGTGTAGTTGTTTCGCTGATCGTGGAATCCATCTCGCTCGATAATCTCAACATTGTAAGGCCGTCCAGAACGAGTTTCGACGCGAGTGTATTCTCCATTTTCTTTCCGCGAAGATGTCGAGAATATTTTAATAAACGACATTGTATGACGCAAGATGTAGTGCGAAAGGAATTGGGGGCGCTAAGAATCAAGAGAACACAAAACGACTCGAGAATAATGTTTCTCATCTTGAAAGCAGAACTTTCTGACTTGAAAATACGATAGCATAAAGATATATTGTTACTAGCATTATTTTAGTTGCGTGTTTGATGCGGAAACTTATTATCGTTAGCAAAGAAATTTGAAAGTATAACGCGTCGTAAAAGATAAGGAATTTGAATTAAAAAATAGTATTAATATCTACAATTTGATAATTATCACTGTTAAATAAAGAATTATGTAAATTACATAAGGGTCATAGCTATTTTATCTACAACAGTCGAATTGTTTCAGCGACGAGTAATTTCATGAATATTTATGAAAATGTATAAAAGCGTTACGGAAACGTGGAATATCTCGCTTGTTCCAATCTCCGCATAAGATTATTATTTGTTTATACTAAAAATTACAATCGTAATAAAAATTACGCAAAAAATATACACGGCGACATATCACGATCAATGTTCATAAAAAAAATCGAGAAATACGAAGCTTGTTAAGTTAATGCTTATGAGATACATATACATTCTCTCTCTCTCTCTCTCTCTCTCCTTGATTCAGCTATGTAGTAACTTTACCACATATCTTTTTAGTAAAATAAATTATTTAACAACCTTGCGTAAAGTACATTACGCCTATAGCTATTACGGAAAAAGAAAGGTGAATAACTCGCACGAAAAGACTGACGAAAAAGAAGTTCTTTCCGAGGTCCTTCCGATGCGATCGTGCCGCTTATTTAAATTAAAAATCTTGTCTCCAGTTGAAACAATGCCCGACGTGACGCCATTACCACAACTCGCCCTTTTCACCCGTATATACGCGATAATCATCCCATTGTGAGCAATGCCGGAAATGGCGTAATGCCAGGATGTCTCGTCTCGATCTTCGAGGCAATTAAAAATGGTTCAGCGGCCACGATGTTGCACGCGGAAAAACGCAACGGACCGCGTGAGAACCACTTTGTTTCCTGTTTTAGAAAAGAAAGGCGAATCGGCATGGCTCGATCGCTAATTACGCACGGAAGTTTCATTAATAAACTAATGACAAGACTTACATCCGCGCGCGATTTATGAGAATTTTAAAGTTTCAAAATATTATTTAAATTTTATTTTTTGAAAAAAATGTTGAATCTTTTTAGAAATTAAAATTACATTCACGGATTCGTGAATACATTTATATAAGATAGATATTTATATAAGATAGATTTATGTGTAATAGTTTTCATAAATATTTATAAACACACATGTTACGTTCTAAAATATAAAAATAAAAAATAATAAAAATAAAAAGTAAAATAAAAAATAATAAACTAAATTAGTATAATAAAATTTCTCTGAAGATGTACGTATGTATAAAGAAATAATTGACAATAATAATTTGATATAGCAAAAAATATTTTGTACTTGTATTAAATTGGTCTTTGTTAAAACTTTTGTATTGAATTTTTTTAACCGAGTGTTAATTTAATATAATATGATTATCTTAATTGAATATTTTGTGCTAAATTCATAATCAATATTTCTTAAAAATTAAAATGACACATGAGTAAATCAAATAACATAAAAATAATGTAGTTTTGAAACATAAATTTTAAGATAAATGAAAAAAGAATGTATGTTAATTTAACATATTACAAATGTTAATTTTACTGAAAAAATGTGCTTCTACAATTTGTTTCCAAATCATGTCAAAGTAATATTTTTTGGTATTAATTTTTATATATTTGTATTACTTTCTATATTCATTTTGTTAAATCAACACAAAAATTTGAGTGGACCGTTTAGGAAATGTATTAAATTTAATAGAAATTTTCCGACTATGTAATGAAAGCCTAGCTAGGAGAGCCCCGTATAAATAAACATGTGATGAAAACATTTTGAATGTATAATCACATTTTCATAGTGAAGCTTCGGCGATTGTATGACCGGCAGATGCCAATTAGGAGGCGGTTAATGAGCGTGGGAATTAATGAGGCTAATGCTCAATCGGAATATCAGAGTAACGTGCTTTGGACGATGAGGCAAGTTCTTGTAGCAGCGGTAGTGACTGGACCTTTACGTTCGCCAGCAAGTTGAAAGCTATTCTATAAGTCTCAAACATAATAGACTACATGCATGACGCAGTCATGCAACATCGGCGCGATGCTATTCCCGCGCCATGACTCGTTCCAGCGGTTCTCCATCGGCTCTAAAATAAATTCGATTAATTCGACTCGTTCACACGTTTATGTACAATTGAACTAAAAAAAAGATACATAGGATTCTTATAAATACTCGTATGTATTTGTTGCTAATTTCAGATAGATTAGTTATTTTTCTCTCATTTTATATATATTTATATAAAAACTTGAATCATACATGTAGTAAGTTTTATCGCTAATAACGTGTCAACCGCAGAACGAAGGAGAAAATATTTTACCTAAATAAGGCGCAAGATCGCGCGCGTCAGTCCTTTGTAGCGATGTAAAAGTAATAAGCAAATTCTGGTTTGACTTGCCTCCCCTTTATCCTCGGTTACTTCATCCACCCTTTGAGCACACCTCGGACAATTCCTACGCCGCCGCAGTCCCCTTATGCCGTATAAAGCTTGGCAAAAAGGGTCGCAAATTCGCATTAAAGTCGCTGTCGCGACTCTTTCCCGTCTTCTCCACAATTTTCGAAGCACTCTCGTCGAGACAAGAATACATAAGGAAAACAAAACATAAAATGTGTGCATCCGTAAATATTTATGTCAGCTGCTACACATAAATCTATTTTTGAATTAAATAAATGTATTCAACATATATTTAAGAATCCGCGAATGTAATTTTAAGAATATATTATCTGTACAATCCCTGCAAAAGTTTGAAATTGGAAATGTTATTAATATACTTTTCATGTATAAATAAATGTTAAAACTACACACGTGAAACAGTTGTGTGAAAATTAATAAATAATATCATATAATAACACATTTTTATAGTTTATCTACTGTATTTATTATTTTTTATTATTATTTTTTATAAAATGTTTATTTTTATTAAAAAATTTTTGTTAATACAAAGTTTAAAGTTAAATAAAGTTTATTTTTTTATTTAAACTCTATTTATTTATTAAACAAAATTTATTTTTATTTAAACTTTAGTTATTTATAGAACAACTAATATCTCTGCAACATAATAAAATTTTTCATAAATCATCTTGAATATTTAAAGTACTTATAAAAAAAATTTAGATTTTTTTGTCATCGCTGCAAGTGGAAGTGTTATAACAATAAAACAAACTAATAACAAATACATTAAAACAATTAATAATAAATATAGTAAATAAACTATAAATTATGTTGCTAATGATGTTATTTATTAGTTTTTACACAACTTTCATATAATATGTAGTTTTATGTAGTTTCAGTTTTATATGGAAAGAGTATAAAAATTAATACATTTTCCATTTCAAACTTTTTACAAGAATTATACAGATAATACGCCCTTAATTTCTTCAAGAATTCAACATTTTTCAAAGATTATATTATTGAAATTCTGAGACGCCTGTATATTACTGTAATCATACAAATGTATGATCATTGTATGTAAACGCTTTCGAGGAGTTATTTGCGTTAATCATAGATAGCGTTTTCAAACGCAATCGAAAATCGCAGAATCATGATTTGAAATTACGCTAGCCAGTGAAAGATAACGAGCTACACGCATCATCTCCAATTCTCGTGATAACAAGAGAAACTTAACATAAAGAAAACATATCGTCTGTATGCATTATCGTTATTTCGGAAATGCGAGAAAAATACTTCGAATGTGATTTCTATGCAGATTTCACAGCGATGGAAATCCACGAGATGTACAAAAATCATCTTACGCGCATGCAAATGTTTCAAATTTTCTTAAAATACTACCTGTGTGTTATTGAAGTATAAAAAGTATCCTATATTCAGAAAACATTTCAATAAGACACGTGTGGAAATTACGGTACGAAAGAAATTCACGACATCCTGAGAATATCTATCGAATGCTATAGGAAAAATATACATCGATAGGTATGGCGGTGCGTTATACGAATAAAAATATTCTCGAGATATCTTGCGCTGTGATGGGCAATCTCAGGGATATTATGATTTTTCAGTGAGAGACATATCGACGAACATGTCTCGCAGATTTCCTTTCGCCGCGTAGGTTGAAACGCGGACGCACACGCGCGTGACACGCGTCATAAATTTGCCAAATTATTCTTCCGTGTTAAACAGCACGTTACAACGATCGCTCGTTGTACTTTGCGTAAAGCGTGCGCTCGATTGTTAGCTCTATCCCATTATCAGTCAACGGACTGCCGCCGCCGCCGCTGCGGTTGGAAGAGGAGCATCGGTGAAGCAGTCACCTACCGGCCTCGCGCCCGCTATCATTTTTCAAACGCTCTCGAGTTATTCTTTCACGACATTGATTGATGACGGAGACGTGTTCGCATAAAAGATTCCACCGGACTGTGCCGTAGCGATGAAAGGGAAGATCTAAAGGGTCTTTACCCGGCTATAAATTGCTAATGTTTTATTGCCGTAATATCGTACGATGATGGGGGGGAGGAGGAAGGTAGAGGAAGGCGCTAAAGGTACTTTAGACTGTTTCGATCCGATTATGCTGGCCAGTTAATACCGCAGGGCTACTGACGATACCGCACGGCGAAATTCAGATGGGAGCGACGAAGAAACCTGGCTATTATAGCTGTTGCTGCAGCGCGAGTGACTCGTTGAAGAGCTCGCCCGAGTGAAATAGCTTCAGCATAGTCGTGTCGACTAACGTACAAAGCGAACTGTATTAAATACACATCTTTCTCTCCTAAATATCATCTCTACGAACAAGCGAAAAGCCAAAGCGCATTGCAAACGAACCTTACGTTTCGTATAAATTTTCGTTGGTTAGGTGCCACACAAAATTCAGCACTGCGTTACGTGACCGAACGTAATTTAAAATCAATACTAAAAACCAGTGCTTTTAACTTTATAGTTCTTTTAGAAAAAAAATTCATTAATAATTAATAAAATATTGAATAAAATATGAATAATTTAGTAATAAGTTAAATGTAATATTATATTACATTGGAATAATTAAATAGCACAAACTGAAATAGCGTCTCTTTCGTAAAATAATACGATATCAATTAATATTTTATTGATCGTATAATTAATACTATACTGATTAATAATTCGTCATAATGCTATTATTATTATATTAATAACGTTGTCCTAAATGACCGAATTCGATAAGTAACGAATCGATAATCAAAAAAAAGGAAAATAAATGCAGTAGCTATCAAAAATATAGAAATTGACATACCATTTAATCTGGTAATTAATTCTCCACAACAAGAGAATTAATTCAAAAATATTGATATTATGTTACTTCATTAAGTATGCGTTTATAATTACTATACGAAATATTTACCTATGTATAATAAATATTCGTTTATGTATACTGCAATCTAGTAAACAAATCCTTGCAATACATAATTAAGCCCGATACGATAATTAATGTGTATTCTTTGAAATATACATAATTTAAATTACACTATACATATGTATATATTTTTATAATAAGAAAAAAATAAATATATTTAAATATTTGCGTGCATATACACGTAATTCGCGACCGAAGAGAAAATGGTGTTATGACTCTTGTAAATATAATGATCTCTCTTGATATTTTCGTTATTAAATGGCGAATTCTAATGATTATTTATGGAATCATTTGTTTAGTAGCCCGTTGTTAAACAATGGCACTAATATGCCGTTACATCATAGTCAGCATTTTTTATAACGCATTTTACTTTTGAGCATTTCGAAACATTTTTTAATTATTATATTCTTCTTCATTTTTCTTAAACTTAGACATATTATCACACGAATATACATTTAACTGATTTATTCGTCATTTAATATTTTATATATTTTGTTGTTATGCAAAAGTAAACAATAGTATGGCATTTTGCTAATGATGTATGGCCACTTTTTCGAAGTTTTCAAAGAGTTATTCGAGAAGTTAATTGTAGCTCTACTGTTAATCTAGAACTTACATAACATATATTATAGATATATTTTTAGTACTGACAGCAGCCTATATGCGAAGAAATTATGTGTCTGATATGTATATATATTTGCATACATTCTGCAATATTTTTTTTGTAAATATATAATTTTATAACCAAACTGGATTTTTTTAAACCAATTTTTTAAATCTATTTTTGTGGCAGAATCATATTACCATCCTCTTTGACTCGTTGCAGTGTCACATTTGTAACGTCCTAAGTAATAAATATTTTATAACTTCGAGTCTAGAATCAATTAAACAACATTTTGATAAATGTAATAGTTAAATGTTAAAAGTTTTAAATTTAAATATTGATTATTAACAAAGTTGTTATACAAAATGTAAATGGGAAGGTCATAATAGTCCATGAATCAATTAATTGTATTCAGAGTCGTACAAAAGGGAGTTGCATCGCATCAGAGGCTCCCAGTGTTAAGGGGAATCTGAAGTTGTCTGTTTTACCGACCAAACGCGATTATTTTTCATAAGCACTAATCTTTTTATTGATTGCATAGTATTATAAATCCTTTTCCACAATTAAAGTATAGACAATTACATACAACGCAGTATGCAACTTTATACGGAAAATGAAAAAAAAAATTGAAAAATTACAGTTTTATTATCAACTTTTGGCGCTGACTTGTAACAATATTGCTTTATATAAAAGTTGTGTGTATTGTAAGCACAAAACAAACTTGATGCGTTGCAGTAATTACTTCAGGGAACAATACTATGCTTTTAGAAATCAGCTAGGAGTATAAAAGATCAGTGCGAACGAAAAATTTGTGCGAATGTGTGTGTGCGATATCGATAGTAGAGCAACACAAAGCGTGTTGTCCTTGTCACTTTCATTATCGACAATCGTGTTATCTTTGTCATTTCATTTTTAGTTCTGAATTAGATATGTATTATCGACATCGTTCAAGTTCGGCCGTCTGTATAGCATCCCCTTAAGGCCCCGAAGATTAAGATTTTTTATTGTTTCTATCCAAATTATATTTATATAATTCATAAAGTAATTCATAAAGTAATAATTTAAATTTAATGAAATCTTCATTATTAATAAATATTGTATATGCGAACTTTTGCTTAACCAAACAATTTTTATACTTAATTTTCTGTGGTAAGATAATACGTGTAATCTAGCAACAGTTGTCTTGCAATAATTGTTAGACAATCCAACGAGCAGCTGTTATTTGAATATATTGACGTCATATATAAGTTCTTATGCAATAATAAAGAGATAGAAAGCAATGAATCTTTATTATTATTTTTCAGTTTTTAATCACTTATCTGTGAACGATATATGTACATATATGCATTCTGAGAAAGTAATCGCTCATTTACGAAGGGCATACATTGAATTCAGGTAAATAGCCTTATCCTTATCTTGGATTAAAGCCCTGAAATTCTCTTGTATAGCCCTGGTTGTATTATTAAATAACTCGCGTCGTGTAAATGCGATAAAATCAAATAATGCATTCATCAACATCGTTAATTATGATGTTGTTTACATTACAATAATGTTCCCTCGCGAGCGAATATAAGTTTTTGACTCTTATCGTCAAGGTGACTCGACGAATAAAGATATTAACTGGCTTATGCCGCTCATAAATTGCAAGATATCTAACATCCTTTCAATTTTGCAAATAATATGAGCTAATATCCGGAGCAAATTCTGGCTTAAGCCTATTATTTAAAAACGTTCATACATTCAACTTTTAAGAAAAAAAAAGTGAAAGATCTATTGGTGACTTTCAAAAGAAAAGTCTCCAAGTTTCTGAATTATAGCCATATACGGTAACATCTACAACGTTCGATCCGGACTAGTGAACAAAAATATTCTCTAGTAGAATAGTTTTCGAGATGAGTAAATCTCGTAAGCAAAGAAGAGCGCGGACCAATCTCAAAAGATGAATAAAGCTAGCAGGCAATGGCTATCAGCAGCTAAAATCTCACGAGTACGAAGGGCAAGAGAAAGGAATTTATTTATATACATTGGTTTGGATATTGGAGGAAGGAGGGAAGAAGATAGTTAGGAAATTATCTCGGAGTGGCGGAACAAGACTGCCCGATGCCGAGTTAGAAATTTGTTTCCGAGGCACCAAAGTAGCGTGCATTATGAAACGTGGATACCAACATTGTGAGAAACTTTTGGAAGAGTGATTTTCCATCACGTGGAGAATCGTTCTCTTTTTCGTCGGCAGCGAATTTCAAAACCGAAGACCTTCCGAGATTATTCCAGTCATATTAAATTCTTCAGCGAGATAGGATTCTAGCGGCGCGGCGCCGCGAAAGATATTGTTGAAATCCACCCCGCATATTCCGTACTTTATATGTAGCGCGCGTTCTTGATACGAGCTATTAAAATGGAAATTTAAAAGATGAGTCTATATACCGTGAAAAATATTTTATTCGGCAGTAATACAGTTTTAAGAAGAAATACAATTATAATCGTAATAAATCGGAATGGGAATAAACCGTGACACTAAAGTAAACATATTTGAAACACGTCAATGAAACTAGGTTAGCCTGGTCGATGTCGTTATTTACCATTGCGTATCAGGAGGAAATTGCAAATTAATCAAATTGGTTGAGCGAATCAATCAAGTTACTCGCCGTCATATTACGAAATTTCACGAAATATCGCTCCTTATCACTCTATATCTTTGCGCGAGTATAATTTGCTCGAAATATAATTTTCCTGGTATAAGAAATAAGGGGCGAAATACGCAGCCGCGTACGAGGTAGCCGCATTTACATCTTTACACGCTGACGGGTATTAAAATTTGCGCATGTATGTAGGGTGATTTTAGTGTATCCGGCCGCGTACACATTTCCGTCAGTTTCGCGTAACCGTGGGCGTTTTAAACATTTAACACGTTCTTCATTCAATTATACCTCCTAAATCCAACAATTTTCCACGGCGCTCGACACGCGGATATTTAATAGAGGAATAACTTGACTTGGCACATTGCCATAAAGCTGATTCAAGAAAATCTGTCGAATTACACAGCAAAAACATTTTGTATTTGTGTTAAAAACAGTTTTCATTAAAATTTTTGTATTGAATTTTTATCTATTAAATGTTAATTTAAAATGTAATTACTCGAATATTTTGTGGTAAATTGATATTGAATTTCTTAGTATTAAAATAATTTATAAGTAAGCAAACAAAATAACGTAAAAATAATGTAGTTTTAAAACATAAATTCTAAGCTGAATGAATAAAAGATGAATGTTGTGAATGAACATGTTAATTTAACATATAAATGTTAATTTTATTGAAAAAAATATGCTTTCATAAATTGTTTTCAAATTGTGTTAAAGTATTTTTTATGTTAATTTTTACACAATGTTTGTGTATTATTTTAAATTCATCTTGTGTTAAATTAACACAAAAATTTGGATAGCCCGTTTGGGACACGTGAAATATGTTAAATTTAAGACAAATTTTTCAATTGTATTGAACTATTACGAGAAGAGAAACGCATAATTGGTGGCGCGCTCTAATTATTAGGTAAATATTTGACATTTCTTTTTCTCCTCGTTGAAAGAATTCTTTCTCGCGCTGATCGATCGTGGAGTGTTTCGTTTGAAGCGTCACGATGGGGCGAGAATGAACGTGTGTCCATTTAGGTCATTGATTAACCGAGAAGCTGGCGTTACGACAGCTAGCTTGACATCTGTTGCTGTCAAAACACTCGCGGCACCAACTTACTCCGCGCCTTTGTGAGGACGCTAATCTATGAAATCGCCTTGATGTAGTTCTCTGCTGGATCGATAACACGCGAGAGACGTTTCAGCGCCGGTTACACCAATCTCGGTTAAAGCTAACCGTGAGTAACGCGAGTCGTCCGTTCCTAATCTATTTTATAGCCAGAGCCGTATACCCAGAGAGAAACGGCGAATCGCTAACCGGGATTGGCTTATCCTTTCGCGGACAAATTTGTCGAAATGAGATTCCGTTAGATAGGTCGGATAGTACATTCAGTTGGATAGGTAAAATAATTAACGTCAATAATCGAAATGAATTTCTATCGAACAACGAATCCGCTTGCAGTAAGCTGGTTCAAAAGGGCGATGAATGACGGGCGATCGATTTTCAATGGAAATGGGAGAATTTTCGTCGCGACAGCGACAAACGTTGCTTTCGAGGGCCTCGATCGAAACTGCAACCGCGTGAGACGAGATGAAAAAAAGAATCGGCGGTGCCGAGCACGTTTACCAGTCCTTCAAAATGGTACAACAAAATTGGAAAATTGTATTGTGTTTCAGAGAGCGACGGGTACGCGTCGAGCACGTTTACATGGACAAATATTTATATCGCGTTGACGGTTTTGTTTATAAATAGCAGCTTTTCCGTATCCCCGCGCTACATATACTCGGCAATCGGTAGAAAAGGTAGGAGTTGAGGTTTTTACATTAAAAAAAATCCGTACGTTCTATATTTCATTCGCCGGTAACAAAACGTATAAATAAATCAAACGACGCGTGCACACGCGAAAGACTTTTATGTGCTTTAAATTGATTATAATGTGTGCCTTGCTTCGCATGCTGAATAATGGATTTTTCATTTCGCGAACGTGAATCATACTGAAACGCTGCCACAATCGACAATTCATGTTCAATTAAGAGTCTGATAAAACGAGCCAATTTCTTCCTTTCTTCAGTGATTTATTTCAAAATAGCTCAAGTTTTCAACGCGCACGGGACGCTCGTATATTGCGCGATGCCGCTGCATGTTATTATAAAATATTTCGTGATTCGCCGGTAGTTTGTAAAGTCAGAGCAGGCTCACGCGATTTCAAAGCTATACCGTTACGGAGCCCGCGAGAGCTTGACGCCTTTTGAGCAGCCCTTATTACAAATTACAGAGATTATCCGTTCAGATAGTAGACGGGAACAAAGTCGGAGGTAATTCTGATATCGCGATACGAGGCGCAGATTAATCATAAGGGACTTTGCCCTTCATCGTGTCTGACGAGCGGTGCAGAGGCAGCTTTGCCTTCAAACCCCGAGAGAACTCACGCGTGCGCACTTGTATGGTTGAGATGCCCTCCCTTTCAATACCGACCGCAATAAAAGCGATATAATTGGACGTTACGATAAAAACGAATTAATGTGCAGAATTAATCAAAGAACAAAATGGTTACACAGATAAAATTTTTAACTTTGATTTTAATTTATTCAAAATTGCTATTTGGTAAATAATAATTTAACTAATTAATTAATTAACTAATTAACTTGGTCATTCCCAAAGGAGAGATTAAACAATAGCGTTTCTCGAAGCAAACTTTATAACTGAAATCTGACGTAATGTGCGATTAAACAACGTGAGGTAGAGCGAGCATAGTTGAACAGGGGCAAGTTGGGATATACAAATATCTCAATACCAAAACATATATATATATATATATATATATATATATATATATATATATATATATACGAACATGCCTGCGTAAGAAGGCGCAGAGACAGAGAGAATATTGTGCGTACATCAGATGCGTCATCGATAAACGTGCCTTTTTGATTTTTCTGTATCAAAAGAAAAATTATTAGGCGATCGATTCTTTTTGGTCTAATAATAAAACTAATCGAAACCAGATATGTGTTTTTTTTTTACATAAGCTATATTATATTTTTAAATTTTAGTGTTCAAGAGTTGCTATTTTATTTACGATCTTTTAATTATTTCCTAATTTTTAAGAAGTTAATTTTTAATTTTTATTACATGTTAATGATTAAAGATACATCTTATGCTTAATTTTTATCATAAAGCGTTTAAGTTTTTACTTTTACGTTTTATTAATTAAATCATTTAGTGGGAAAGAATATTCAAGTATTACAAATTATTTTACATAAGAAATAAAAGCTTTAATAAAGATATGATTAATACTAATTTTATTATTTTAATAGTATATAACTTTATTGAACAAGTATCTTCATGGTTTAATTTATCCCTCGGAACGGCTCAATATATTCTATGGGTAGAATACATCCAGTCACTTTTTGTATTCAACACGAATTTTTTATTTACGAAATATGTTAAGGATCTATGAGTGCTTAATTATTGAACTAGATAAATATGCAACGTTTTAAAAACACAATTCTTATTAGTCTATCATAATTGTGTGAAGATTTATAATAGTTTGAATAAAAAGTAGTTCAGCTAATTTCGACTCTACTTTATGAAACGACATTTTACGAATATCTGGTATTGAAACTACGGTTGAAGAAAATGATTCGGACTGTACCGCAGTATTCGACAGTCGGTATTTTTCTTTGTAAAGAAAAATTCTCATTTCCACCAGAATATTTAATTTTCGTTGCATTACAAACGTAATTGGAACATTAATTTCAGAGAAATTTTAATTGTAAAATGTAATTTTACGTCGTACAACGACGCGCGCTTTATCATACAATAAAGTCAACTCATTACCTGATGAGAAAAGTTATATTTTATCGGTGTAGAATGAAATTAATCTTAAAGATGATAACTTCGAGCGTTTAAGGAATTAATACGAGATTGAAACGCTTTGTCACGACACGCACGATGTTTGGTGGCGCGAAATCCTAGATAATTGATGATATCCGCTCGATTCGAAATACCATAATTCAAAGTAGGGTAAAGGCAGCGAATATGGAATAGATTACTAATATGGAATGGGGGCTTATCTTTTAAACAAAGCGTTGTATTCTAGTGGTAATCACTGGAAGTTGTTGCAATTGTTGTCAAACGTGCCATATTAAATAATAAACTCGATGCGACAATTAATTTCTCTAATATAAGCATTTATTTATTTTTGTTGCGTCTGGAAGTAATGTGACTATCTTAAAAAGTGTTCTTATAAGCTGAATATAAGTTATTTAATGTTTATAGAATATAGACGCTTTTAATAATGTTGCATGAATAATATTATGCCGTTTAATTGCGATTTGTAACTCTTTATTGAAATGGGAAGAGTTTGTGTATCACATATTAAGATGTGTGATGATAATATGGAATAATTAAATTATTATGGAATAAAGAGTAGATAATATAATGTTTATGTTCTTTTTATAAATAATAAAGAATATTTTTGATGTTAATGTTCATTTTAATAATTTTATTTTATTAACGATTTACGATTTGATTTTATTGTCCATGTTCATAATGTAATGTTATTTATGTGCTACATTGTACAGTAAACGATTATTAACAGTTTCGATTTCAATTTACATAAAAAAATTAATTTGCACTTCATTTTTTATGTTATTTATTATTGTTCCTCAAATTTGAATAGTATTCCATATTATATCTCCTTTTTTTACGCCCCTCATTTTCTCACTTTTTATTTTTTTGTAAATATTGAAGTTGGACTTAAATTTCGGAGACTTTCATTTATTAGATGTTATAGCAAACATATTGCTTAAAAGTTCTACGTTTATTAGAAGCCTTAATATGCATTTGTATCGGAGTAATATTAATTTAAAAATTGATGTTCCATATTCGCTGCCTTTATCCTATCTTCAATAACGTTATCCAAAATGTAGTTTTAAATGCAATGTTTTGTGTGCACAACCTTGCTACGTCTGTCACAATGAACTGTTAACTGTTAACGAGTGTCGTTCCCTATTGCGAGCGACATATGCTAACAAATGGGATAGATTCGTGATGAGAGACGTTAATATTGACAGACGAATTGACAGGCGCTGTCCGATTTCACGAAGCAATCAGGCCGAGTGGCCACTGAAAAAATTGGTATCGTCCGCGATCATCGTTACCAGCAGCAGCGTTATCAAGTATGTTAAAAACTCCGTTCAGCGATACATTCAGAAAAACATTGCGTTTCTTCTAAGGCTTATTGAACTCGCGGACGAGTCTTCCGCTATTCGAGCCAGCGGAATTAGTCATCGACGACGTCGTCAGACGTCTCTAATGAAGAGCTCGATAAAACTATCGCGAACGAGCGACCGACCGCATTCCTCGAACGCCGCGAAGTCGATCGACTTTCGGTCGATCTGAAATTAATTAATTAAGCGTTGCTAAATTATGATGATTGAACGTTATCGAGAAAGGAAGGAGACCATCGATAAAACGTCGAACTCGCTGTAATCACTCGCTCTTTGGCAGTCGCGTGCCTCGACAAAGACGAGAAGAGTTTAGCGCGCGAGGAGGGGGACAGGAGTGGAGTATTCTTGGCGAGTTTATTCTCGAAAAAGTAGTCGGATGGCTTAATTAAAGTCGCGGTGACTACACCGAAGAGATTGCAGAGTCGAATTTTCCGAGGTTTGTGTCCGTGTACTCGCGGGCTAATTAGTAATTACGTAAGCGCGCGCACTCGAATGTAGAAGAAGGTACTACTTGATGCGCAAACTGTGATCGATAGTCGTTAACATTAAGGTGGCTACGTTACGAGCCTAACCGGGCCGCCTTGGCAGACGGGAATGATTTATGAGAAGCGTAAGAGACGGCGTATAAAATGCATTCAGCTCCATATAAATAGTGCAACAAAGTTGCGACGGCATAACGAAGAAAAAGTGCCTTTAAGCGTGACCTTCGCGTCGTTTTATATGAGAATAAAGCACGCGCGCGCACGCACGCGGATAAATTTATATTTAATCGACTATTTAGCCTCGGGATAAGCATGAAAATGTTACGCCACAGTTATCTTGCAGTTATCTTCATAAAAATAATCCGAAGAACATTATAACAATTTTATCGCAATTCGCTTCGGTCAAATTTCACGAATAAATATTTTCAAAAACGTACAGATAACCGCGTTTTATTAACTATAACCCGAATATCTAGTTTATGATACATTTTTCATACTTTTTTTATTATTTCTACGCTCATCGCGTAGTTCGCAAGAGTATATACGATCATATTCGTCGTGTATATCGCCAAATATTTTTTTACGTAGTTTAGGCATGTAGAGGAAAAACACAGTTGCAAATGAAACCGGATCGATGAAACTGAAAACAAGGCGAAACTATTGCGGCCGACTGTACTCGTTGCAAGTCGGCGTCTGCCTTGTCATGCAGACTGTATCTTGAAAGAGAAGGAGAGAGAGAGAGAGAGAGAGAGAGAGAGAGAGAGAGAGAGAGAGAGAAGGGAGGAGGAGAGATACAAATTATTAAAGTTTTAATAACCGGCACGCCGTCATGCCGGCGAATAACATTGTCTTTGATTACGGGAATAGAATCACCATCGACTCGTCCGATTTAACGAAGTTTAACTTCATCGTCGTATTTCTAACGAGAAGTAGACAGTTTCAATTTGTCGAGCATAGAAAGGAAGAGGAAAAAAATCAGCGATCTCGTCGGAAAAGTTCGAAATTCGAATTATGTGCGTAAGGCGAGCTGACTATTTATAACTTGCGCTAATTGTAGCCTTGCACACACACATACACCGACAAAGTCGGATAGCATAATTCGTTTATTCTTGTCGCAACGACATCGCGTCGACATCGTGGCCTTTAAACTTTTCACCGCCTTCTACTGCGCGTCGTGCGAATTTAGTTGCATTTGTGATTACATCGAAATTATAATAATCTATATACACGCGAGAGTAATTTAAATTAATTGACATCGCAATTTCATCGCTGGAAACTTCACGGGAGTTCGTTTCTTCACGAGGGATGTCCTGTGTTAATTAAACCGATAAATTGTAATCACAAAACGTAATTACGGCGCAATTTTAAAAGCCGAAAAGTAAATCAGTCGAATGGAATACGATACTTTCGAAATTCGTTATTTCTTACGAAAATATAAGGCGATGCCTCCGAATGCGATGTAAATTGACGCTTATCGTACCTTATCGAGTTTACGGACAAAGCTGTATCGAAGCGACGCAACATCTCTCCCTCGCTACATAATCACTCGGTAGACGTCAGTGCGAGTGACACAAGAAAAAGGTTAGCCGGCGACGGCACGATCTGACCCGAATCGAGTTCATCGTGGTAACGTTAACGCCGTTCACGATTTCGTGTGAAACTTTTCCAAGTCGCTGTACCTACACGGACGATTCCCATACGCGCGCGCCTAATGTTCCGACTGTAAATATTGCTATCCCCGATACACCTCCTTCTTCCGCTGTGAGAAAAGGAAGACTCCTTCGATAGAATATCAGGAGAAACGACCATTTTCGCCAGATTTTTTCCCTCTGAGAAAATCCGTGGTATATTCATACGTATCGTCCGAGATATATTTATGGACTACAGGCTCCAAAATAAGACATCTTTTTCTATACATTTTTTGAGAATCATAGACGCTCTTCGTCACAGATTTGAATATTCGAAAAATCATGTTACGGGATAATTTACAGAATTAAGATAAAAAATCTACAAGCTTCGCGTTTGCCGAGGGAGAAAAAGTAATCATTATTTTTAATAGCTTGCATCTTACGATAAGATTAAAAAGAACGTATGCTCGTATTATCGTATTTTTCATTTTTATTTTATCCTTATTTACCCGACCGTATTATTTGTAAACGTTATTTAAATTAAGTTTACTTTACGACTTTTAATGAAACAGCGATAAAACTTTTGACGGGAAAATCAATAGCGATATCAACGAATTCTTCATAGAGGATTCCTTTATAAAAGATTTTTACAACTTCGATTATAATTTTTAATTTTTTTGTCTGTTTATTAACGAAAGCGACGCACTCCATTAGTTGGAAAACACAAATTTGCAAAATGTATATATACTGTCTCTCGTGATCTGTATAATAACGCTTCATTAAGAATGCCGCTTGGAAATGGTCGTTCCGGTGGAGAAGAGGGAGAAAACGACACGATCCGTCCTCCTTTAAATTGAATGAGGGGGGAGGGGAGGGGGGGGGAGAGAGAGAGAGAGAGAACAAAAAAGATACAAGCAAGATTTACAAGCGAACCCGGACTCTTTAATGCTGTGCGGAGCGCTCTTTAAAGCGAAGTTCGATAGAAAGTTAAACTCGTCCAACAATGAAGACAAACTCCGCAATAGACTTCAAATTACTCGCAAAACGAAGTTATTTGTACGCTAAAGCGTTTACGTTAAAGAAATACCAGCGGCGAGCATGCAACATGAAAGTGCAATATCCACTACGAGTGTCGTTATATGGCGTCACGTAAATTATATTATAAAATTCAACATTCGATTTATTTCGCGAAGGAAACTTTATTCCCTCGTTGATTTTCATGACACTCGGTTTTATCGATTTTATCGCTTAACTTTCGCGTTAAATAATCATTAAACAGCGGCGAAAATTCATATGGGGGGGGAAGGGAGGGAAGAGGGAAGGAGAAGACGACGGCGTTTGCCAACAAACTAGTAATTAGTAACAAATGTGCACTGGATTACGGACTTAATTAATTAAATGCGTATCGACCGGCGAGAAGATGCAAGATTCGCGCAACGTGTAACGTGGTCTGCGCTCTTTCACGGACTAAGGGGGGCAAAGAGGAAGAGGGGACAGTCAACCTGCTCGTTGCAGCGGTTCTCATTCGCCGGCGCAGCGTGGCGGCGAATTGCATTTTCCTTCTCATTGTGCGTCCGGTTATATAAGCGCGAGCCGTGGCCAATGAATCGTAAAATTTCGCGAGAAAGTCTCGGCGAACAAACAGCGCTCAATGGCATACCTCGAGCCTCTATCGGAGTCAATTATATCTATTGCTGCCTAATGTTAAATAGCGCTACGATTTAAACGTAATTATTTAAACATATGTATTCGATTTCAAGATCGTCCTAAACTTCGTCGATCGGCTCTTCATGTCGGAAAAAAAAATAATTCGCCATTCCGTAATACTCGTCGCGACACGTTCGTGTCCGAAATTAAGTTCTCGTGATTAATTACGCGATCGTTATATATACCGCGTTTCCATAAATACTTTCATCCATGTAAGTGCGAACCCTCTTGTGTGCCAGCGTTGTATTAAGCCGCGTGGAATTTATAACGCGACGCCCACGGCTTCATTTAAAATAAACTAACGGACGAGCGAATGCCTTCGTACGGAATATTCTCGTATTAATCTAATTCAATGTAACTTTTCAGTTTCAGCGAAACTTTGCAATTTCAAAACGCCGATTCTTTTCGCTCGATGATTTGTGCGAAAAGAAAAATGGATAGTCTATCACAGTTTTATGTGAAGAGTCGCGTTCGTTTATTATTCGTGTTTGTTAAAAGTTCAACGACAACGCATCACATCCTTGAACTATAAAACAATGCCTAACGCGCTACGATCAGCGACAATAAAACCAACGGCCTTCACGGGTGAGCTGTAAGTTAGGATTTCTGTACAATTATCGCCTACGTGTTTCCTCGCGTTCTCCGAGAAGATAATAGTATCGATTACCAGGCAACGCGGTGACCTTAAAATCAGGCACTTCGTAAAAGCGGAGAAAGCGGAACGCTTACGCGGCGCCTATTCGTTTTTATGAATTAAAAATATTTCCGACGTTATATAAAGCATATATAATTGTCCCATCGTCATACTGTTAAATAAATATAGCCGTCATGTTCCAAAAGTAAATAATCGGAGTCGTATCGACAAGTACCGCGGATGCGTTTATAAGATTAAAGAAGAACACGATAAATTTCTTAAATGTGGAAATTAATATTAATATCGCGTAATTATCATAATAAGAAACTTTCTACTTTATTAATGTCAGGTCGTACGAATCGTTATAGTTTCAGTTTTACGAAAGTTTCAGTTTGGAACGCTAATTTATGGAACGATAATTTAGGATGTAAATGTCACATCTCAAAATATTATTAAAAATTTCTTACATTGTTCTGTTATTACGTCTGAGTATAAAATTTAAACAATTTATTATTTTAAAAGTTATTTGTCTTGTTTATATTGATTCTTATGTAAAATTTTGTATATTTGAGTACTTATTCGCAAATTTGATAAGAAAATGGGATATTACATTAAATTAAATTTTTTACATATACTAACAAAACTCTAATAAATATTCACATAAGTTCACAAAAGTTCCTTTGGATTCACTTATTCATTTAAAAGCTACATAAAACTACAGCAAAATCTGGTCATTTCGTTGTATAAGCCATTATAAATTAAATTACTTGTTTTTTTGCAGTTGGTGGCAGAGTGTATTTATGACAAAATGTTTTGTCAAGTTTTGTTATTTAAATTTCGATAACTTTTAGCTGATATGTACGGTCAAAACATCCTTAACTGGCTACTTCTGAGAAAACAAATTACTAATGTTTTTAATTTAATATATATATTTCATAACATACATATATCTCATCGTATTATCTGATGATTCATACGATGCGATATCTTCTACACAATGCCACAGTTCGACAAATATAATAAATGTTCGAGACAAAAAAATTATACGATTTAACCGACTGTAAACCGTACGGATCTCCTTGTTATCGACTAGGATGTACTAGATAGCTGTGTCAACGATATAACTCAGAAATATCGCTATACGTTATCGTCGACCGCGTCGACCTCGATATTAGCACATGAATTGCAAAGGCATCATTCGAGAAATTACCGTGATCAATTCTATTCGGCGGACATTTAGATTTTAATCGATTGCGAACGTTTTCGATTACTCGGAACTTTCGTTCGTGGACAATATTCATTATCAAGAAGCTCTTTATATTTCTTTGTAATCTTACGTATATCGATGTACCGAGCTGTCAATCAGTGCTTAGTGCGTTTAAAAGAAATGTAACAGTTAGTTCCGCAGAAACTCGGTACTAATGGATATCGGAAGGATAATGAAAATTCACAGAATTTTTCCTCTGCACGTTTTTTCTTTGATAAACGATAGAAGAAAATAAATAATAATAATTTCGCGAAATGATCTTTTCTCTAATTGAAAATTTTTCTATCTTTCCTTTGATTAAATGGCTTTTCTATTGGTTTATTCACTCGATTAAACAAATTGAATTAATAAATTGAAAATTACAGACAAGGTAAATTTATCTATCAATATTTAACGCAAGAGAAATAAAATGCAATTACAAAATGGAAGGCCATGTTACATAACATTATTTAATTTTTTAATATGAATTTAAGTATTTAATTTGTTAAATATGTAAATTCTAGTTTGTTTTATATTCTATTACTTATATTATTAATTACATGTATATAATGCAAATTTGAAATAGATTATTATAAATATATATTTTTATATATTTACATAATATATCAATATAAAAAAATCTATTTTTCAAATTTTTAACATACATAAAACGCATTATATTGAGATAAATATCTCATTTCAGTAAGTCGATTCAGAATCTAATATATTCTTTCTAATACATAATTTTTTATTCCATAATAAAGATTACTTTCATTTACCAATATTTAACGCGAGAAAAATGAAACGCAATTACAATGGAAGATTTTGCTATATATCATTATTCAATTTTTTTAATGCGTACACTTAAGTATCCAATTTTTTAAATATATAAATTCTGGTTTATTTTATATGTGCATTAATTATATCATTACATTAATTACATCATTAATTACATATTGAGGAATTTGTCGCTATAAAACAATAAGATAGTTTCCGGATACTCTGCATTTCCTCCCACGCAATTTTCCATAGCAGCTCGTTCCCGACGATCTTTAGATAACTACGGGCAAATTATTCTGACTTCGAAGAAGGTCGAATAAACCATGTAAAAAATTATGGGAACGCGGAAAAAACAAATCATTTTCTGAAGAAGAAAAGCTAAGAACGAGAGCAAAGAAATTTCAAAAATTCGAAGTGCTCTGTCTCGCTTTTTTACTCTCTCACAAGTTACTCTACACTTGTTTATTCTTTTCCACCATTTAACTTTTCCGATATTGATGGTTAGTCTGCGGTGTTTCGCCTTGTGATGACATACAAACGAAGTGTATGCAACAGCAATCGATGAACGTGAAATGTATCTGTTTGTGGGCCAAACGCGGGCACGATTGATCGATAAGCAATTGTTCTCTCTCTCTCTCTCTCTTTCTCTCTCTCATTAGACTTGGAAATATCTATTTTCATAAAAGAGATTATTAGTGAGAATTTAAAGCTTATTAAATTTCTTCATCGAGAGATACTTTTTTAAAAAATATCTCCGAGGCAAAATCAGAAAATAGAGTGTACAATTTGATTACAATTTCTCTTCTCTTTCCATTTAAATACAGATTATGAAGATTATATTTCTCACTCTTATAGATCTCACTAATAAATTGCTTTCATTTCTATTTAATTTCTTTTTTCTCTATCATTTTGACAATGTTCTTTCTTCGAAACATTCAATATACTTGACATTTGCATTGCGTATTCCGACCTTCCCACAAAGACACAGAAAGCGACACGCGTTTTGGTTTCAGCGTAACGCAGATTTCACTCGAGCTCGCTTGTCCGAGGTCATGTATACGAGAAGGTATTACGGCGACGAGTGAAAACGAGGCCGAATAGGACCCGATGCTACGAGAAGATTGAACAAGATTCGAAATGTGCTATTATACTTTTTTTTATCATTACGCTGCATTACGACGAGTTGAGTAGATAATCTATAGAGTAGATAATCAGAAAATTCTAAATACTAGCTGAAAAATTTTAAATACTAGCTGGAAAATTTTACATCTGTTTAAAAGACAAAAGTCTTCAAATCAAGTTCTCAATTTTTTACTTATCGATTTTCATAAATATATTATCTTACATATATGTTATATATATATATATATATATATATATTCTTTTTATATAATACTTTCTTTGTGTTCACAACTTTGATATTTATATCATAGTATATGACTATTACTGTAGCTTTTAACGTTCGACAAATTTAAAATCGTCTTTCGACGTATTGTAACCGTCGAGTATCATTTACTGCCTTCAATATTTTTTGTGGTTGCGACATCACCGCGTAATTGGGAAACATGAATCACTAATGATATTCTCCGCATTGATAGTGCGTCATTAGCGTCGATTGCTCTCATGAGTCGCATATCAAGATAATTCTTGCTTGTTAAACGACAGAGTAATTGATTAGAATAATTATTTTATTCAAAGTGAAATCGCACTTTGACTTCGAAAACACAACTCAAAAAAGTAAGTTTTTCAGAAAAGGAGAAAAACTACTTTTCAACTTGACAGAAAATAATTGACTCAAATAATATCAGTAAAACGAATATATTCTAAGAATATACTTTTAGAAGTGTCATTTTCATTCCACACAACTCTTAAAAAAACCATCTTTTTGAGTTGTAACGCTTTTGATAGTAAATATCACCAACAGTTTAGTTATTTTGATCAGCTAAAGTAACTAAATTCAAAATAAAACAATTTTTTCTTCAAACTTCGATCAACAAAACTATCTAATTCCTAAATGTTCTCCGTAGAAGATATACAAGATATTATAATCTTCTTGGAACGGCACAAGCTATTTAGGTTATGAAGTAAAGTAAATTTACTTTGATGATTGATCGGGTAATTGTTTACCTAACTCATTCATAACTCGAAAGTAACTCGAAAATCATATTTTTGAAGTCAGGATACAAAATCTTGTAAAAAAAATTCCTGTATTTTATTTTTATTCAAAATTCTAGGTAAGATTAGAGAATTTTTAAATGTAATTATAACATTATTATATTAATTTATATATATATATTAATATTAATTTTATATAACTTTGAATATTAATTTTTTGTAACTTTGAAATAAATTGGAAAGTGAGTAACGTAAACAAACTATATATATTGTTAGAAGATAGAAATTCTACAAAATTATATCTATTTTTTTCTACAATTGCAATCGCGAAACTTTTAGGATAATATAGGAAAGGTTCATTACAAAAAAAATATAGTATCACAGTAAACCACTCTCTTCTACTGCCTATTATATTCTGCCGTCATTCTGATTTTTTTTAAATAAAAACTTACGAGACTCACGAGAATGTATGTGCGCGGATGTGTATGCTTATTGCTAACTGATCGACATTTTGGATTATCAAAAAAAAATAAAGAAATGAAAAAAAAGACAAAATTTAAATTTAAAGATAAAATTTTAAAAATTTCCCTAAAGTTACGAATTCCACGAAGAATCTTCTAAAAAATTAGATATTCCAGATAGTAAACTCTTCCAAATAGTAAACTTTATGGTTATGCGACTATTCACGTGTAACCATTAAAAATTAAAATTAAATTGATTTTAACTCAATTGAAATTAATCAACTTAATAAGTAAATGATAACTGAGAAAACAATAATCCTCAATCATATAATATGAAAACAATGTAATAACGTAAATTCGAAAACAAATTATTCAGTTGATAAAAATATGTAATATGATTCCTCGAGCATCGTGCATACTATTGAATTCCATTTATGGACATTAAATTCTTCGAAGGTAAAAAAACGTGTTTAGAAACGAAGAAAACAAAAATAAACGAAAAAGCGAAACGCGCGCGATTGAATGACGTGTACAGTGGCGTAAATTCGCTTCTATTGCTTCATGAGTAAGCGAGAGAGCGAGCAGGAAAGGCGAGTCGTTTATTGAGAATTACTGTGATAAATAAGACGAAGATGATGGCGTGATGCGTGCTTGTGGAGATCGGTCGCGTTGCGTGTGTGCGTGCGGACGGAGTGGTCACCGTCTCGAGGATTCGTCACGCGTGCGTGTACGCGTACGCGTGTGCGTGTATTAACGCAGTAACGCGGCAACGGGCAAAGCTCACTACATATGCAAATGAGATACTTTGAAGCTGAATGGAATTTCGATATCGCTTCGGGGGTTCTTATCGCAGAGAATTTGCTAAGACTTGTCGCAGATAATAAACGAACAAGTTCGAATGATCTGTATTAACAGCGAATATAAATTTATATTAAAGATGAAAATTTTTACAGAAATATCTACGTACGTAATAGTCTGAAATGAGCAGCGTCACTGTCATTTCGCAATTTGAAAGAAGAATATTATAAGATATTCCTTTATCTTTATTGCAAAATGAGATTAGCTTCTCTCAATTTATGGAATCGACCTCGTATTATATTATGTTATGCGATATTCCATTGCAGTAATGTATAATACACACGTATCCTTGCGGCTACATTAATTAATCAAAGGCAGTCTCTAATCAGCGAATAATAGCAATAAAAGTGTATATGTATATAACGCGATGATGCTTTCTATTGCGAATTATATTAACATTTTTATCGCTGAGTAACAGGTACTTTCCCCTCCATGATACCTTGTTAAATTTATCAACCGCTCAGCTGTACTCCCGAGTTACATTTTGGTGAGCAATATCATATTACGGCACACCTTTGCGGGAGTAACGAGAAATTTATAATTTATCTCGGCGACTACTAAACAGTTTTAACGACGTATCTCGTTGCAAGGATAGCATTGTACCCCACCCACTCTGCTTCGGCAGTAACGAGTTTCAGGCGGCGAGTAGCAGTATTTTCCAGCTCGTTTGCAAGCCGTATCTAGTCTTTTTGCGGCGAAAAATCTCGCGGGAGGGTAAGGTGAGGATTCCTAATTCTTGAATTGATATACTTCTTATTATTTCGAGAAACATTGGTTGCGTTCAATAGAAAATGCAGCTTTGCAAGAGATGCTTTAATATACGATTGGTTTATACATTTAGTTTATACATTCCAGAGAGGAACAAAAACAAGAACCAATCATATTAAAGAATCTTACAAAGCTGCTTTTTCTGTTGAATGCAACAATGCAATATGATAATTGATCAATTTATAGAGCACAATAGATAAAAAAACGCAGAGAATTGAACAAAAGAAAGAAAGAAACGATAAAAGAAAAATAAATTTTTGTACAAAGATGTGCCTTCGAGAAATTGTGAAAATTGATCCGCTTTAAAAAATATTGGACTTGGAAATATAAAAAAATTTTCTTACAGTATTATATAATAAATACTCAGCGGATAAAGGAATATTCATTACATAATATAATATCTTGAAAGAATATTCATTATATAATATATATTTTATGCTAGTAAGAGTTAGTAACGAGATTCGTTATACGATCATCTCAATAATATTTGAGATTTCTGAGAACCCGGAAACTGAATGAGGATAATGACAAGAGAGAAAAATAAGCATTATCAAAGAGAGGATGTATCGATCGTTGCCGACCATCGCGCTCTCGGCCATCTCGCTGGCATATTGATTTCTACGCGTCCGACGTATAAAAATAATTGTCAAACTTAGCGAAAGTTCAATCTACGACTGCTGTTCCGCTCGAATAGTTCCGTCGAAGTGATCATAAAGTCTCCCAATGCCCAATTCATGATTTCACATAGAGGAGCTTACGCAAGCGAACAGAGACGCGGGAAAAGTTCATAAATTTTCTAAAGCGACGAAAGTTTCCTCTGTAAAATACAAACACTGATATTAAAGTGAAAGAGGGGAGGGAGAGAAAGAGGAGGGGAGGGAAAGAAAGAAAGAGCTAATTCTCATTTCGAGATACAAACTTCAGGCAATCGTACATTTCCAAGTCTTATTAATTGCAAAGTTTACGTTTTCGAGCGCGCTTTGCAAATAAGCTGTTCTTTCACTCGTGAATGAAGCACGATAGGCGCTTTAGAGGTAACCAGAGAAAATAATAATAGAAGTGAATACGTCACTAATAAGGAATATCGTTCCTTCGTGAGAGCCAATTTGCGACCGTCCGTTGGTATTATTAATCGTCAATTTTCTCCACCCACACATGGCGCGCTTCGTTTCATTCTGAGAATTTCCCTTTGCCATCTCTCTTTTCCGGCATTCATTATCCTAAGAATCTTACTCATTCTGCTGCAATCGAGGGAAGAGACAAGACAATTTCCTGTTTTTCGATTAAAAAAAACTTGTATCTCATGTCGCGCGGGGTCAAGCGTCATTTCGCATTAACGAAGAAATTACAACGGTTAAGCATCCGTGATATTTTTGATACTTCTGATTCAGCTAAAATTTCGAAGAAAATTACAAACAAAACAAGAAAGACAGAGAGAGAGGGAGGAGAGAGCAGGAAAAAGAGAGAGACACTTAAGGCTTATAATTCCGTATTTTTTCGTCAGTCGAATTTTAAAATTCTAACATAAAAAAAAAAATCCCCGATAAATTTTCAATATAAATTCTGCAATAAAAACTTTTTATGACGACGATCCATAAATTTTTCTACCTCGTAAATTTAACAAACATCCTTGAATATCAGATACTCATTAAAAACTTTCGCAAATGTGTAGGAACAAAAATAATCAACTCCGCTTTACTATATTTATCGTTTTGTTGATATCTCGTTTGATCAAAACGTTTGTCATCTGCCTCACTCTTCTCTGTTAATAAAATTAATGATATTATTCTTCTATTGTCGATACGCTCCTGCATGATGTTTGAAAGAATTCCACACGCTAATTTCTTCGTTGAGTCACGACGCTTACGTTCTGGAAAATTTATATGGAAAGGCAGATAGTCACGGAAGTCTTGTAAATATTTTAAAGGCTCGATTGAAAAATCTTACGTTGTATATCTTTTACGTATGTATAAAACCCGTGTTTGCGAGTGCAAAAACAAATATTGCATGCAGTGAAAAATATATTTTGTCAACTTATTTCCGATATATAGTAGATTAGATCTTATTTGTAGATAGATACTTTGATAATTTTAGAATTTCGTTTATCATCAATATCAGATATTATTAGACCGATAAACGATACGTTAGTAATGAAAAAAAAAAAAACAGATCTGGAATAATCTCATAAATATTGATAATCTCTTCTTTTAAATATAAGTTTCGCTTAAACATTTCTGAGCAATAAATTTCACTTGAACATTTCGGATTTACTTAATTAAATTTAATAATAAATAAGTCAGAATAAAATAAAACAATAGCGCTAATGCGTGTTTGTCGTAGCTTCGCTGCAATTTACTTGGCTTAGTGAAATATTCATTAAACAAAATGAAGTAATCTTTTTACGCGAACTCTATATAATTTGCAGTGGGAAAGTAAATTCAGCTTCCGCCTCGTGTAAAGCGAACTCGCTGCCACGATTTCATATTCCGAGGAAGGAAAGTATTTTGCATAATTTATTTTACTGCAACTTCTTCTTTCCACCTTCTCCGCACTCGTAGCACATCACCTTCTCTTAAAACTCTGACTGTCTTCGCACACACAGAGCCCAAAACCTGAATTGAGTGTATAAGAATCAATAATCTTCTTGTTTCTCAAATAAGATGACTGTTTTTCTCGATATTGATATTCTGCCAATACTCGCTTTCGTTTATTCTACGTTTTTGTAAAACTGTGTCACTCAATTTATAATTTGCTTAACTTATATTCTCGTCTTCCATATAAACGAGCAGCTTATTTTTATTATGTAATTGGATCAGCATCACGATTAATTAAGTTTCTTCATCAAACGCAAAAAGATAGGACGCGAACTTTGATTTGCGGCTAAGTGTTGGTGAAATTCTCATTTATTCCAAGTATATAAATTTTATTCGTTATCGCAGTATTCATTTCTTTAAAATCTATTTTTGAACGCAATAATCATTATTGATTATTCCAACAGTGAATGATTTCTCACTCAGCCCGAAATTAAATCTTTCCAAAGTTGTTTGCCTATATATATATATATAAAAAACAGTATATATATATATATATATATATAAAATATATATATATATATATATATATATATATATATACTTTTATATACTTTTTTTTTACACGTGTCGATCGATCGCAAACAGAGGCTCTCAAATATGACGAATAAACATTTATGACCACTTTCGCGCAAATTGTCTCGATTTCGTGTCCCGACGATAACGTGTAATTACGCAAAATTACGCACTCTACGCGCATTGTCAACGGCATTTATGCCGCATGAAATCACGTTTGGCTCGAACGAGCCAGAGACAGATTGGGAGCCGTGCGGCCGCTAATTAACGCGAGATTAACGAAAGGTTATTAGTCACAATAGCAATAATTAATGCGAACAGGGCTCGGACAGTCGGCATCGCGGCTTTGATGTGTCACGGTGGAGGCAACGTTAGTACGTCGAGCACTGTCGAGAACAAATGAGGAAATTTCGCTTTTCGTTCAATAGTACGAGAGCAATATTAATAACGCTCGTATATAACGCTCTCATATACAACAAATATCAAATCATATAAATCAGCGCGTCGTCTCCGTGCGCGTCGTTATTTATTCCACCCGAACAAACTGGAAACTCGCTCCGAGATCGAGTTAGCGTTTGACAAGTTTAATTACGAAGAGTACCTCTCTCCGCGGCACGTGCCGCGGATATAGAGTCGCAGATTTTTCATTTAAATCTGCCAAGTGAAATAATTAGCGGAAATGAAAATTATCTCTAAGTCGGGCTAATGGATTGATTCCAACAGTCGGAAGATGCGACGACTGTTGGTTGTCGCGCGGAGAAATTTATACACATCGTATCGCATCGGGATATATATATATAGGTATACGTCTGAGATTTCTCTCGGCCGTGAATCTCGTGTTACGCGATTTAGGATCAGTTTCGTTGCGCGAGCAGGCGTGAGAAAAGCAACGAGTTTTGCCGTCGAGAGACGCGGCGGCACGCGTACGTGCGTGTCGTAAACTTCGCGCCAGATAAAAGTATGCAAATTACGACGAGAAACCGGCACGTGCTCGGCTTAAGCGGCGACGCGTAAAACAACGCGCCAACATTTCGTTCCCCGCGTTTAACTAACTTTGTCCGTGATCCGATAGAGACCTATTACCATCATTTTCCGTCGATTCGCGCTCTCTTTTACAAACGATATGTCCCGTTATACGACGCAATGCACTTTGTAACGACGTGCTACGTATCATTGACTTTCGCGCGCGCGCTTTCAAATACACACTTCAATCTGGACTAAATGTGTTAAACGTGATCGTTTTGATTTACCGCGCTGTGAATCGGGCGCGTTGAAAGGTTCGTGTGAAACGGGGGATGAGATTTTTCGGTTCCTCGATTTTTCGACAGTTGTCGAAATAATTTTGCAGTCTGGCATTTGTCATCTTTTTAATCAACTTACCGATTGCAATTGCTTTTTTCAGTGATTTAATTAACTATTGTTCTTTATCGCGATGTTCGATTAATGTTATAAAGACAAAATAATTATTTGGCTGATAAATTAATCTCTCTTCTGTAATCAAACTGATATCAAGAGGGAAAACAATTATTAATCTTTCATTTACGTTGAAGCGCTGGATGACGCGATGTAGTCATACGGCCAATATCATAAGCAATTCAAAACAACGATAAATACTAAAATTGCTGATAGCGATGAGAAGTTGCTTAATCAATGGCCTATGAATTTACATTTTTCTTATTCATAATTCTGTTCTGTTTGCATAATAAAAATCGAGTGTATCAAAACGCAACAAAGTCAATTATCGGCCGACACCTGCAGTTTATGCATCAGCCGTCAACGCCGTTTTTGTCTATCAACGCGAATAAATTTAAAAATCGCTTTAAACAGAGCTATGATTACGGCGAGTCATAAAAAAAGGTGGGGGTGACTGCGACGGAGGGTGTCCGTGCCGTTCTACTACAGGCGTCGTGTGTCCCCGTTTGAGGTCACGTTTGATATTCTAATTGACTTGCTTTGCATATAAAAGGACATTCGGCCGACGCGAAACGAACTTTAATTACGTTGCGAGTTTGCGTTTGCATCGTTAGATACCGTGCCGTAATACCAGGCGGAAAATAATCTTGAATAGTAGGAAAACTTCGTGGAGCCCGGCGCGTTGTCTTTAATCCGTCGCCTTAGTAGAGATAATCTTGAACTCTGAACGAGATATAATATAAAACTATGAAAAGCTTGTTAGTTAAGTTACGATGTTCAACAGCAACGTCGGCAACGTAAATTTATAAATTTTTGATTACCGAATGCAGCTCATTAAATAAATTCTAACCAACGCCGCTGCTAAAGAAAGCTCGCTGAATATAGATAATATTTTTATTGTGTCTCAAATGTTTAGAGAAAATTCTCCTTAAAATTAATTTAAGTAAGTTTAAATTTATGAAAATAATCGTGTGGGAACATGAATAATATCTAAGGGAACATGAAACGCACTTAGGTGTATCACAAAGCATGTGTATAACTTCTTTTATCTCACAGCCGCATTCTTCCTCGTCTAACGTTACAAAAATAAGCCTTAGACGAGAAGGGGGTACTCTCCGTGGAAACGCCCATTGACTGCAACGTTACACGATTATCCGCACCTGTCGCGAGTACTCTGGACGCGTTTACATAAAACAGACTTCTGAATAAAAAAGATCCGGCGTATGAGCGCGATAATGGAAACGAAACAGAAAATATATATTACTATACGTGTCGTCCTGACTCGTCTATAATTTCGTTTTACCCGCCGCCCTGGAGAAATCATTCTGAAATTACATTTCACTCGCAAATTGCTCTATCCTATTTTCCGCATTTCCCGAAGGTCGCGCGTACGCTTTATCGTTCCCTTTCTATCCGCGCATTAATATACGCACTGCATCGCGGATGAAACAAAGGAGGAAATCGATAAAGTATATTACTCGCATTAACCGAAGACAACGTACGTTCGTGTCGTATCTATCGAAGAAATTAAGCTTGATTAAGTCGGTCAAGATAATCACAATACGATTTCTATTCGAACGTTGAGAACAAGAAATTCCGCGAGACGATTAATGTCCAAACGTGCGATGCATATAAAGTATACATAAACGCACGTTCGATATATACCGCACTTGTAACGATCTTTCTATGTCCATGTCCAAATTTGAGATTCTCTCTTGAGAAGTAGAAGGATTCTCATCGCACGCAGAGAAAAAAAAGAGAGAGAAATGTATTAGAGACTAAGCACGAAACGACAGTGGGAACGGAAATTCGACGAAGTCGTACAAGCGTGGAACCGCAAAAAGAGAATCTGCCGTTGGAGTTACGACGATGAGAAAGCGAGGATCAGAAGGGGGATGAGACTGTAGTAAGAAAACGGAGAAATCTATCTCGATGTGAAAAGCTTGTACGAGGATGTGACATTCAATCGAATTCAAAGATCATCCACAAAATAAATACTTGGTCTTTCAAGGATATTTCTTTATTACTTATTGTTATTGTCAGTGGTTAACTTATGATGACAGCATCGCGTTTTATCAAATTTATAAAGTTTTAGATATTAGAAAACTTACTTAGAGGAGAAAGCGCAAAGAATCGCATTTTTTGAAAATTGAGAATAAACTATTAATGACTACATGGAAAGGACGATTTTATTAAAATATGTAAAAAGAAGCTAAATACAAACTTAAAATAATTTTGTTAAAATCATAAAAATAATTACGTAAGACGTTCAAATTGGTTGTTAAAATGTTAAAACTTTTTGCAGCTTCGTCGTCAACGCTTTACGCGTTCTATGAAATTATTTTGATGGTCCATCAAAATTATTTTCACATCTGTATCCAACTAAATTTTTGGATACTTCAGGAAAAATCGTTTTTTCTGTGTAAATGTAATGTTAAAAATATTTGACTCGTGATTTATAATAATTCATATCTAACATTAATAAAAATATTTTAACAAAGATATTTGGCCTGAATAAAGAAAAATATAAAGTTCATTATTAAAAATTTTGAGCTAAATGTTCAGCCATTTGTATAATTTTATCATAATTTTTATATTTTATATATGATTTATGTTCTATCATAATTTTTCATTGTACTATTGGATTTTCTCTGTGTTACTTCTTTATTTTACGGCCGTAACAGATAGCGAATGAAAAATAAAGCAGGAAATTCCGCTGATTCAAGAAGATATTTCATGATCGTTATGAATATTATTAATAAAAGGAAGAAAAAGAGAGAAAGGAAAGAAAAACAAAAAAAATCGCGGAGAGAGAACGACGAATAAAATGGACAAACAAACGGGCAACTAGCGGAGCAAGCATGTACATGTGCCAAATTGAATCTCGGGATGTATTCCGTAAATAAATAAAAGCCCCCTCGAGTGGCAACAAAGCTATGACGAGCAGCGGGGATAAGAGTGAGAGAGAGCGGGAATTTACGGGGTCGTTAGGTGTCCGTTCATGTGCACGTGCATGTGCGTGCGCGAGTGCGTACGCGTGCGCGCAGCCGCACGTAGTATTTATACCTCTTTCGCTGTGTATGAATGGCGATCGCGGGAATGCGCGAACGCTCGTACGTACACGCGCGGAACATATGAATAACCGACGCGTGAAGCCCCGATTACACGAGGCGAAAGAGAGCTCTGCTTTTCCTACGCGAGAAAAAGAGCGAGAAAGAAAAGGTAGGGGAAGAGGAGAAGAGACGGGGATAATTTTTCGCGCGTGCTGCACGTGATACGGAATCTTATGATCGGTATCGTGAGCAACGGCATATCGCGCGTCGTGGCGAGTCTTTGCGCTCAATATGATGATGAAAATCGCGAATCTGCGCGACTGTCATTAAATTGTTTTTGCAGAATCGTGGGTTAATTGAGATGCCGATAATTGATAATTTTCAAACGTCTACAATCGATCGCTAGTACTTCTTGAAGAGATTCTCTGTTTAACGTCTGCGATTGATTTAAACATAATCGAGAGAGAGAGAGAGAGAGAGATGACATCATAACAGATAGCTTTCTTAGCACTAACTACAGAACGCAGTCTCGCAAGACTCACGGAAGCTATAACAAGTGAGAAATGATTCCCAGAAGTTTCAAGTTATTCAATCGACTGTACTTCAGAAAGATGGTTTAAGTTTCACGTTGAAATGAGGCTTGAACGCCTTGAATGATGTGAAATATGGTTGAAAAATAAACAAATTATATGACACAAATTACAAGAAGCTTAAAAAGCAGAGAAATCACATTAGGAAATCACATTATGTCGAGACATTTCCGACATTCGAAGCAGGAAGAAATTCATAATGTCCAATCAAGAATTGAATAGCAAGAAGAAAATGACGTTCCGATTTAAGATCGGAAAAGATCAAAGAATGGTCCATTAACTGTCGGGAAGAAAAAATTCAATTGAAAATACAGGAAATATGAGAAAAAGTAATTTCTGCAGGCTCTGAAAGAGGCATCTCGCACATCTCTTGAACTCTTCAGCCGATCTTTATATTTACTAACTTGTGTTATCAGATAAAATGTGAATCCTTCAATTTAATACGGCGTAACTAAATGCGTAGCGACGATTATACGGAATTCAATTACATCGTGCACACGTAGACGAGAAAGCGGAAAACTTGTCCGTCGGCCGTGTCATTAGTGACGCCAGCGGATTAGCAGAATGTTCTTCATTGTGATGACACGAACTTCGGTTTAACTTGATTTGATCTACACAAAATAATAGTCGAGTAGAGGACCAGAGGCGATTGTGACTGCAGACTCGTGTGCGCGCTCGTGCAGGCTGAGTAAGAGAATGGTCAGAGAAGCAGATTCGGATGAACGGGGGAAAAGTTGATAAACGAACGCGAATACAACGGCTGACCGATTGACAAATCCATCGATATCGTCTCTGCGTTCCTCCGAAAGATAAACCGTAAGTTTCCAAGACGCACGGATTTAAAGCGACACTCGATCCCGAATGCCGCGATTCGGGCATAACTGCGTAGGATCGAGACAAGTCGACCGAACGAAATCACACGTATTGACGCGACGTTGATCGCGGATAATGCATTTATTTTATGCGGCCAATTGCAATGGACATTAATGGTCACATAACGCGCATAACGCGCATAAATAATTTATGCACTCGATATCTGTCCTCTCGCTGATATACATATTAATATGAAATTTATCAACAACAAATTTATAATTAGTGAATAATTTAGCATTTGACCGCGCGCGTATGTGCGTACCGATGACTGCTCGATGTTTAATACAACGGTTAACGTATGTCAAATCGATGCGTCGAGCGAGAATCTTTATCCATCTTTCCGCTTCTCCACGCTCGACTTCTCTCTCTTTTTACGTTGCTCCTCATAAATGAAATACGCGCGTTGCATTCATTCGTCTGTACGTTGCACGAATGTGAATGCTCCGATTTAATAGAAATAAAATGCGACTGATAGAAACAGGAGGGTAAATATCAATATTCAATATCACGAAGAATAATAATTTGGATAGTAAATTTTTTTATTTATTGATCGTTTGATATCGTTTTATACAGCAAGATACACCAGAATATATCGAAGCAATCGAAAATCGGACAGAATATGCGTTTATTCCGAGTTTTTAGAATATTGCAAAAATATCGTATATTGCTTTTTTTTGTTCGATTCGCCTTCTCGCTGCGCACGTTAAAAAGACCGGAAGGAGTGTCGCTGGAAAATCGAAAGGATTAAGTTAAAGTTTTCTTGACGAGCAGTTCTCTTGGTAAATATGTACTCGTCGTTTAGAGCATTCAAGACTCAATAAAACTCTTCGCAGCAGCGATGATTCTTTCAAGATCACGTCCGTATTCCGAAAGCACTCGATGCTTTGTATAAGTTTTGTCGATGAATACCGGCGATAGGCACAAATCGCTGTATAATGACCGAAACAAGTCGGTCGAAATATGGACTTCATGGATGAAAAAGGAATCGATATCCAAGCTTTTGGGAACTCGATGGTCGCCAAGAAGGTTGCTATAGTAACATGTTAAAAGAAACTGATAAAATATTGTCCGAAGGCGGCACCGAAGAAGCAGCAATGGTGAAAAGCAACGGCGACGACGAGGTATGAAAAAGATCAAGGCGACGAGGGACGGCGGCAGCGTGCAAAAGAAAGCAGTTACATAAATATATTTATCTAGTTGATAGAAGACGCACATCTGGATAAATTATTCCGATAACAGCAACGAAAATCAGTGCGCCATCGCGAATATCGTGTGATCATATTATTTTCTCTTTATTTTAATTTGGGACATGATAATATTTATGTATACACATAGAAAAATATTGTATTTAGATAAATATTACTTGTTTTAAGTATTTCAAAAAGTCATGTATCCGCAAATCTGTATCATCATAAGTTTATCAAATTTATTCAAATTATATTCTGATTCTTAGTAAATTTGCTTCAATCAAGAATATTAAATTGAAACAAAAATTCTATTGCTATTATCAAGTATTCAAATCATATCTGACTTTTCTTCGATAAAATTTTATATATTCTTCAAAAAAAATATGTTCTTTTTTTGAGTTGATATAATAGTTTAAATTTTTCGAAAATTTGTGTAACAAAGTATACTAAAAGACTATTATTAAAAAAATGTTTTTTGTTAAAAATAATCGTTACTTAAAAGAACAAAGTAAACTGAGAAATCACTTTTCTTAGCAGTAGAATTTTTCTGCGTTTTCTTAGCAGTAGATATTTTTCTGCGTGTAGTCAATAGATTGTCATAGTGTTATTACAGATTGAAGCAAGCCCTTTCGAAGTGATTTTCGTTTTTAAATGCCTTATATCGAGAGTGATATTAACATGTTTAACAAGATCACCACTTTGCGTTAAACCGTCTACATCTTAAATTTTTGAGGTTAACTTTATTTATATTCACTTAACTTAATGTTGATCAACTGTTCCCAAATAAATCATGTATTTGACTTTTATATGCACTGACAAATTTTCATTTTAATATCGAACAACTTATTTTTCGACGGTGAATTAATTAACTATATACATCCTACTTTAATTTATTATATATCGGTATATTTAAACTCTAATTTTTTATATATATCTTTTTTAAGAGTTTATTTAAACTCTAATTTTATATATACATAAGCAAATTTTACTATTCTTTCTTTATTTATTGAAGATGGCGCAAAACGAGGATCTATGTGATTTATTAATAATAAAAATTTTTATATATATCAACTTATATAGATCAACTTGCATTCGTTCTTATTAATATTTTCATATTTTTTCGATTAATGTTTAAACCAAACCGTCTAAAAGTTGTTATAATAAATGTTATTGTCTAAATGTCTAAAAGTTATCATTAGAAATTTAATTAATCATTGTATGCTTTTGTACTCTAATATTGATTAATGAAAAATATGATAAGAACGAAAAATAAGAATCGATTAGGAAAATAATCTCATGAACTCGCTGATAATATAAAAAAATGTCGAATGGTCTGATCAAATGAGATCTAAAGTCAATAGATGGGACATGGGGCGGAAGGTATTCACTCGGTATTATCAGTCAGTGAGGATAAACTAATTTGTATCCGCTGATTATTTGGGTCAATGCAGGATAACTAAAAGCTTTTATCGCGCGGAGATAATGACGGATGGTAGCGGAAGAGCGCGCGGGGCGAACGCGACGCGTAATAACAGTCGACGGTGTTTATGCAAGTGTAGAATATCTCGAAATATGGAATATCCGCCGATATTCTACGCAAACGTTTTGGTTTACGATGGAAATTTAATATCAAGGCGATACAAAGCAGTATGCTGCAAACTCGTTTCTTCGCGCGGAATGCGAATTCGCGCGTACCGAAATACATACAATTAAGCTTGAGGCGGTTTAAGTGAAAATCTCTTTTCCTCTTTCTCTCTCTCTCTCTCTCTTTCTCTCGCGAGTCAAAACGGAAAACATAACGAATTTGTAAATGAAAAAGCGCATGGATAAACGATTTTAATTTCGTTGCATTTATCATATTTACAATACAAAACTTATTTTTTTTTCTAATTTTGGATGTGGATTATTGTAAAAAGTATTATATATGAAAATATATATTTTATATATATTTTTGTATGGGAATATTTCCTCGTATTGAAAGCCAAAATATATATTTTTTTACATATTCTTTTCGTACGTACATATTATGTATACAAAAAAATATATTTATATTGCAAATACAAATTAAACTCATTTAGTAAACATCATAAATTATTATTTCTCAGAGGTAGAATATTTACGTACTTTTATTCGATATAATTTTCAAAGTGTTTTGTTCGAAAGTTAGTGAATTTTAAATAATGACAATTTTGTTCCGAACCAGCGCCGTAGTTATTAAATTGCGCAGTAATTTTAGACCAATCTAAAGGTAGTTTGTTTTTGGAAAAATAAAGCGTTATTATGCGATGAAAATTTTGTGCATACGATATTTCCTCGTATTGGAAGCCAAATAATATTGCATGATAAACAACTCCACGGTCCGTTGCGTTTATTAATTACGTCAATGCATCGTCACAAAGCGACAGATATTAATTATTCAGTTTGAGCATCGCGAATAATAAATTAAATGTTTTACTAATGTAAGATATGAAATAACATTATTATATGAAATAGCAAAGGATTCCCTACGTGAAAAACATTTTTTTCAATTTTTGAGCAACAATCGTGCTAACTAACGATTAATTAAGAGGAAATTAAGGCTTCTTTCCATTCACCACTAACTCAGATTGTGACGTCACGGGCGAGTCATTAAAAATTCTTGCAAATTATATTCAAATAGAAATATGTTTCATTAAAACAACATTTTCAATTGATAGAATAGATTTACAATATATCGAAAACTATTCCGGTTTTGAAGAGGAAATCATATTTGTTTCTATATATTATTATTATTCTATATATTATTATAATTTGACAGTTGTGAATGCATAGCCGTGAATACAGCTTATTTCGTTTTTGGTTATGCATTATTCATTTCCAGATATATGATTATTTATTAATTAACGAAACAAAAGGAGAGTTTTCGATATATTTTTAAATTAGTTTTATCGATTGTAAATGTTGTTTTATTGAAATATATTTCCATTTTAATATATTTTGCAAGAATTTTTATTATGTATTTTTTCTCTCTCGTTTCCGACGTCGCTCTCCGAAATAATAGTGATGAATGAACAGGAGCCTTAAGAATCGAAATATCAGCCCAAGTATTGCGTTCAATTTACATTTCCTGAAAGAAAAAATATCATAAATCATTAGATAGATTCGTTCTATTTTTCAAAAACGTAAAAGTCGTATTCTTAAAAAATCTATCCATACAAATAATAATTATCTGCAGTTACTTATCAATTTAATCTAACAAATAATATTAGAAGCATTCAATAATCTTATTTAAATAATGTGAAAAAAATTAGCAATTCAAAATCATGACAAATACAACGCACACAATACAACCTACAATTTATCATATGAATATCTTTTGAATATGAATATATAGACAGAGAGAG
>JANQDE010000066.1:991631-1035441 GCA_037157785.1 Cephalotes varians
ACACATATATACATATATATGCTAAAATCAATATACAAACAATAAATTTAGTAAATAATTACTAAATTATTATGTATATAATATAATATAATTTATATAATATATAATTGTTATATATGTATACATGTATACATATATATATTAGTATATAATTAGTATATAAAATTAGTATATAAAGTATATAAGTGCGTATGTATTTTAAATAAACGTATAATTAATTATTGATCCTTACAATATATATGAAAAATGGCACTTTATCCGTACAAATGGAGATATTTTGAGCTCGCTTCATCTATTTAAAGTGAGATTCAAAAAATCTATAAAAATTCATGAATATATTTTCAAGTTTGTAGAATAAATGTTTATACTTTATTTTAGAAAAAGATAAAATATAAGGAGTGGGGACCTTTCAAAGTTACGAAAAATTTTCATGAACAGAAATAGACTCAAAATATCCCCGTTTGTATGGAACGGATTAAAAGCATAAATATGTATGTATATAATTATATAAAATACACATACATTTACGCTTTTAATAATAAATTATACATTTATTTAAAAAATGTGTATTTTAAATAAATATACAATATAATCGATTATTAAAAACAAAAATATGTTGCGCGCGCGCAACACACACACACACACACACACTCACATTTACGTTTTTGTTAATCAATTATACGTTTATTTAAAAATAATTTTGAAAAAAACGCATTTATAATTAATTATTTGATGTCACTAAATACTTGAGAGCGACTGAAATTTTATTAATAATTATAGTAATTGAATTGTATTTATAGTTATTGTTATTAAATATATTTATAGAGTTATTTTTTTAAATAAATGTCATAGAATCTTATATTTATATATTCTGTCACGTAAAAAGATCGTAGTAACATCTGTAACATTTGCTCTTTATAGTTTGTCAAAATCATGAAAAAAGAAATGCGAAATAAAACACAATATAGAAAAAGTGACTCGCGAATAGAAGTCGACAATACTATATACGTATTCGTCGCGTTTATAGATCTCGAAAAGTAAGTGCTACGTTTTATTTCTCTGCCGGCTTCTCTTAGCCTAGCCAAGAGTGACATCAGATTCCCGCAAAACGAAACGAAACGAAATGAAACGAAAAGCCACGCACATAGGATAACTGGTGACCTGTTTTCTACGAAGGCGATTGTACACTTCTCATCATTCTCCGACTGCGCGCAAGCCCTCTCGGATAAAATTCTTCGTGTCAGTTTTTAGATGTCATTGCTACTGGAGATAAACACACGCACGCACACGCACACGCACGTAATGGCGATGAGTGTATGAGTTTCAGGTACAAATATTTAAATGAAACACGTGTTCAAATTCACGCTGCACATACAAAACAGATGCCCTACACGCTCTCCCGTTCGTCTCCTACGATCACCCCACGCCTGTGGCAGTTCCCCTTAACCGCAGTCCGCGCTGCGCTCGAGTGTGTTACGTCAGACAGTGTGTGATGCATTCGATCTACCGGGTGTCGCCGAAAGTAGATCGAGTCGGCGCGTCTTCAAGCTGTCGTAAATTGGCTAAATGAAGAAACATTATCATTCCCTCGCATACGTGTTTCTTTTGTGGCCTGATTTTTTTCAACCGTGTAAGAAGATGTGTATTGATGGAACATATCCGGAAAGTGTTTTTCGCAGAACAAAATTTCACGCTCGGAATGCGCTGTTTTACGAGAAATTTTTTTAGATTTACGAGTTTTCAATCTCTTGATTTTTCATTTTTTTATTTATTCGAAAATGTTTGCAAAATACAGTTATTCCGAAAAGATATTAAAAAATATGCATTTTTATATTTTATATATAAATATATATCATAAAAAATTCATTATATATATATGTGTGTGTGTGTGTGTGTGTGTGTGTGTGTGTGTGTGTGTGTGTGTGTGTGTGTGTGTGTGTGTGTGTGTGTGTGTGTGTGTGTGTGTGTGTGTGTGTGTGTGTGTGTGTGTGTGTGTAATGGATTTTTATGATGAAATAATCACGTTACAAGCGCTGAGAGGATATATAGGAAACAAACAACAGCTCTAATTAAATTCTCGACACAAAATCTTAATTATATAATATGCTGCAACTTTATTCTCGGATTTATTTTACAACGCGAGCATGGAATTTGCGACGCAAGTATCGATCTTGCCGGTATTTAATGTCATTCGCAATGTTGTTTCATTTAAAATATGCGGGCGAAACTTCGATATTTAGCCTGACCTCGCTTATCATTTAACATCGAGCGATAAATCACTCCAGAACAAAAGCCGTGGAAACGTCTTCACATAATTAATCAGGAAAAGACGCTCGATGTGTCATCGGATGAAAGATGTTTCGAATCGATCACAATCAGCGTGCGATTATAAAAGCGAGACTAATGAGTAATTGAGAAGCTTTTTAATCTTTCTAGATTAAATCTTAGTTATTTAAGAAAGAAGTGCGCTTTAAATCTTTGATAAAAGCATGTTTGTTACTGGCTTGTGCCTGGAAGGCAAACAACTCAAATCTTAATTTTAATAAATTTTCCCCTTCTAGAGAGCGAAGTGCTGCACATTCGTATGCCTTGGGCACACGAGTGGCGGAAATAGAAAGCCGAAAGGTGTACACACGTGTGTACTTTAGGTCGACAAGCATAAAACACTTACCGAAAGTTGAGAGAACAAATAGAAACTGAAAGTGCATATGTATATTCACGAATCGAGCAAGTTTGAAATAAAGGTACTTTAAAACGACGTGGTAACGGTATCGTTTGTTTTTGATCATGACGGACAGAAACGTTAAGCAAAAAGTGAAATTTTCGTTAACGAGAATCATGAAATTGTTAAGCGAGATTAGTTTTCGAGATGCCAACGCGAGCGCGCGAGCTAGGTTCCGGTTTACTTATCGAAGAGAAACCGTGAATGGAGGCACGCCAAATTAAAGCCAGGCATCGTGGCTTTTAATTAGAAGCTTAAGAACGTGCGTCAAGATCGTGCGGCTTCCTTCGTAAATTTGCGCGACGTGTACGTGCGTGTGTGCATTACGCGTGGAGCTGTGTGCGCAAGTGTCCAGTGGTTTTCAAGTCGCGGCTCCTTATTTCAAGCGGCAAAATTTAATTTTTTCGGGTGTTTTTTTTCGAATAGAAAATAAGGTCAAATTTTATCGATCTTGCCACATTTTTCGCGTATCAATCTTACTATTTAATTACTTATGTATATCATTTGAAATCTGATTGTGTTTCAACACGTTCGTTGGTCATTCAATAAATTTGTTATTTAAAACTTTAAGAAAAAAATTAAAAAGATCTAGAGCGATTCGGCTTGTGTATATCAGATGTGAGATTCGTGAATAATGTGTTATCAAGTAAAGCCCAGCGTGCGAATCGATAGCGACGAATTGTAGCCAGCCGAGTTTGCCGTCCGTGCGATGGTCGGCACGACAGCGTTCTAAACAGTGACATTACCTACCGACGACCAAGCGACATAGATCACTCCAAAGTGGATTACGAGCGATTAACTACTCAGGATGTATTTCCAGATAGCGATAGATTTCTCCGCGGAGAGCCAATAAAAGCGGCACGAGTCGTTTATTTCGGAATGAACGCTTCTATTTAAATTTTATTCGAGTACGCGGACGTACAGCGTCCATCAACGAATCAATCTTGATACCAGACAGATTTCTGAAAGGTGTAATAGCATTTAGATTAATTATTAATTATTACATCAAAAATACACACATTGCACGTGCTATAATACATTTGCAATGATTTTACACGATTTATGACGTTAAACTCGGGCATGGATCAAAATGAAAACATGAACTAATATTGAGATTAATACGGATAAATAGACGAGAAATCTGCGCTGTGTTCCATTTAGTGAGATGATTTTGCGTAAAATAATGGAGTATTTCGGAGCGTTCCGCAAACTCCACTTAATGTTCGATGAATTTCTCATGCGAACGGTAAAAACGTGAGTCGATCGCGTGTGCGGCTCTATTCTACATTTCTGAACGGCTTTATATGACAAATACCTATTAAAACGAAGCAGTGATTAGCGACCGCGTAGTTTTTAATTGGACGAGTTTAATTGCGTACGAGCCTATACACATTTCAGTGAAATATTTCGAATCGGGTGTTAAAAACAATGGTGCTAGTTCTGAGATATACACGGAGAAAAAAATGTTTGGTATTTGTGATTATAACTGTATGGCAAAATAATTATGGTTAGGAGCTCTCATTTTTATAATTACTACTGTTATAATGGCAGTAATAATGATTATATTTATAGTTGGCACAAAAAATTACTATAAATTATTTTATTATAAATTAATAATTTATTATAAATTATAAATTAAATTATGATAATTACAATCATTCTCTTCTCTCTCTCTTTCTCTTTTTCTCACACAGTGTAATTTTCCGATCATCTTTATGCAGCTGTTTTATATAATTCTTACCACTATTAAAGAATCAAATTTAAACATAAAAAAAAATTTTAAGAATCATATATAAGTTAAATAATATTTTGTTATTTTCAACTTTCATATGCACTAAGAGAAAACGAAATAATTCAGACAACTATATTTTTGATAATTCTAAGATTAAATACTTGCAATTAGTTTTACAAAGTAATATATAACATAAGAACGAAAATAGTATAAGTATTGAATACTATACTATATAATCATGGCAACAACGTATGTAAACTGTTAATTGATAGTGAAATGGCAACTATAATTATACAGTTATATAGACTTCATATAAATAAGATATGACAATTATGTTATTTCAGTTTAGATAAATATTTTTTTTTAATGAAGCATAATGCAAGCAATACGTGACCGTTAGCGATAGATTTCTATTTCTCATAAATAAAAAAACCATACAGGATAGGATAAAAGGCGCAGTAATTATAAGACTTTCATCGTTATTCTAATAAAATGATTCCCCTTGCATGGAAAGAAAATAAATGAGAGATGCATCTCGACAGTAATATATGGTTTTGTACAAAAATTAACTCAGAAACTATAATTCTTGGAAGAGTTATATATGTGCTAAAATGTATAATAATAATATAATATAATACGATATCAAGTAAATAGATAGATTTTTATAATATAACATAATGAGTTCTAAAATTTAATTATCACCTACAGATTCTTACTGCTAACTTATCTTTTCTTTCCGTATATATATTAATTTAACATTAACGATTAGTAGTTAATATTACTATATTTTCTTAATTCATATAACTTATTTATTGTTCTTGAAACATACACACACACACAAACTTTAATACATAGTTGTGACCTTCAAATTTTTAGTTACTGATACAACTTTTTTTCGGAGTGTTAATATTATTTTAACACAAAATATATCATTAAAAAACAGTCACATTTAAACAATTCATTTCATGGTTGAATTGTTTAATTTCAAAATAAGCAGCATATTAACATTCGCATCAGTAAATAATGCACTAAATTTGAGTTTGTTGAGTAAATTGTTTAATCTATTATCTTAGTTAAATTAACGATATATTGTATAAGAGCGGTGACGAGACCTATAAAAATGATTACAAATGACTCAAATTAAATATAATTATTCTACTAAGTATAAGTGTCGAAGTATCTATCCAAGTATTCTACATTACAAATTTAATTTAAAGTATACAGTATCGGTTTAAAATTAATAATTTTGTTGATATTAACTCTTCAAAGTGTAGAGATCGCGAAGTATAGAGATGTAGAGAAAACATCATTTGTTCGGGATTTAGAAGCCATTAAACTGAGAAAACAGATGGTAAATCGATTGAAAAAAAAAAATAGCCTTGAGAGATAATTATCGTCAGAGATAAAAGCGATTTTTGGTTCGAATAGGACGAAAATGCCTCGCTCGTTTTCATTTATCGTCTATCACGAATTATCTATTTCATCATTTAGATGTCTATAAAAGATATTCCAAGTGTCCACTTCACTTCTATGATTTCTACACGACTCTTTGCGTTTCATAAACTTGTGCGTCTTGCGTCAGAAACCTGGTATCAGAGAGTCGAACTTTATAAAAAAATATAATTTCTATATTTATCTTCAACTCGTGAATTCTCGGAACGCTACAAAGCATTCGATTGGTTTCTTCCTTTCACGTAGCGACTACCGCGAAAGTTATCGTTACAATAAATCTATGGCCGTCAATCGCATGGATATGCCGCGATGTCCCATAATTTATCGAACGGTCTTCGAGTTCCGATTATACGAAAATTTCGTAATTGCTTTGAACGGAGCCGCCTTCTTCCAAACGGGCGAAATAATCTGGCAAGAAAATTCCGCAAAATAAACGTTGGATACTGCGGGGGAAAAATCGGATCTGTCTAGATTTATTTTCCGACGTCATACGTCCGATATTTGAGAATGATAGCCGTACGAACGACGACTACGATTTATCGCGTCACGCGTGACGAAGCGTGCGATCACATCGCGAATAAATCTCGAATTTTGCTCATCATTTAACTTTTGGTCGCGGCCAACTCGTGTAGCGTCAATTCGTCACTAGTGTAGTTATTATTCATCGCATTACATTTCTTTTATTGTATCACTACATAGTCACTACATTAGAAAATAAGAATTAAGTCTTCGTCTTAATTATATGTTATACAATAAAAAGATATTACGTATTCACAGCTTTATCTTACTCGGCATATTCCTTATAACTCACTGTACAAATGGATGGCCATGACCCACGTGATCAATTAATTAAAAGTTATAGTATCTCGCGCCGAGATATTCGTGATCTGAGGTTTTAAATTACTTAAGACTTTTCAATTGCGTGCTTGTAAAACTTTTCTTATAGAGGAGGATTATAAATTACTTTTTTTTAAATCTTTGTTCCTTATTCTTATAAAGTTACTCAGCTGATTGCTTCGAGCGTATCTTTACGGCGCCTCTTAGATTCTTGATATTTAAATTCCGCAATGGCAGCTACGGAAAAATACTCTGTAAATTCTTTTTAAATTCCGCAGGTGTCCTTACGAAGCGAATTAATATTGTGGAGAATATAAACTTTTTGAAATTACGTAAAATTTCTCTGTCGTTTCTTGTCTTTGTTTTATACTTCGCGTTGTACATTCAGAAAATATAATAATAATAATATAATAATGAAGATTCGTATCACTAATAATGTTTATAAAAAACCACACCTATATTAAGTAGTTAAAACATGAATCCGAGAAAAATTGCGAACGACTAATAAATTCGAGGAGTGAACTTTGATCTCGCGCGCTCATGAATTATCCATAAAATTTCCACAGCTAGCGTAATAGCAAAATCACCAGATATCTCGACGGCAATATTTCTCGGTGACTTTCTTTGAATCTATGTAGTGCTTTAAAATAAATGCCATATCGACGATGGAATTCCAATACTTTGGCGCGTACAATCATGTTTACGTAGCTATTTGTGTAAGTTTTGCCGCGAGATTCTCGTCATTGTGTATGCGTCACGCTGCGTCAGACGCCAACTCCAATAAATAATATTGGAGTATATCTATCTCTCCTTTTCTGAGAAATCTCGCCTTCTAAGAAGCATATTAATCTTCGTGTATAATATTTTAAAATCAAGTTTGAATCTATAAAGAAAAAAATAATGCGAGAAATGGAAGAAAATCTCGACAAAATATTCTTTGTGTATTAAATCGAAGGCGGATAATCCACAAAATTTTCACTAAATTTTATAATTTTAATTAAATTTAAAATAATTTTGATTAAAATTAAAGTAATCTTACAAATATATAATGGAATTGAAGAAAGAAGGGCTGCGATTGTGCAAGGTAAGAGATAATCAAAAAAAGATAAACCACTGCAATCCGTGCGCGTGTGTATCGAAACTCATTTAAGTGTGTGCACGATAATTGGCATATGAATCATGGTCTCGAGTGTAACCACGTCCGTTGCGCGGGCACAAGCACACACGTGTGCCACGTGTGCGTCGGTGTAGGTTCAAATTGCGCAATAGCGGGACTGCTGTTGCTATTGCTTATTATGCATACAATGCAAAATAATTATTGCCAGGATCGACGTAAGCACGAGGTGGCTCTCGATAGCTAATAGCACATTCTGAAATTTTATCGGAACACGTACATAGTAGAGCAAAATGTCATTTTGAAAACCAAATCTCAGGTTAATTCTAAAATCTCAGATCAATAACAATTCAATTTCTACCTAAATTCAATAAAAAGTAACGTAATATCTGAGAATCACTAATTTGTCAGCGCTAGAAATCGCGCTATCGAATTTAGCATCATTTTCTATAATTAAATATAATAATTGATTTAGAGAGGTTGAAGTAGATGTTAAAATATCGAAGTTACATATCTATAATAGAATAAACTATTTGAAATTAAAATATTTGAGAAGAGTGTATCATGAGAAAAAAAAACATAAAAAAACAAAAAATATATAAATATATATAAATGTATATAATTATAGATAAAGAAGACGTAAATTTATCGATATATAACATAAAAATATATATTATTGATAAAGAAGATGTTAAGTTACATTTTAAATGTAACTTAACATCTTCTTTATCAGTTATATTTTTATATATGTTTTATATTTTTATATATTATATGTATTTATATATATTTTTATATTATATCGGTAAATTTACATCTTTTTTATCAATTATCAATATAATTATGTTATAAATAATATATTTTTTTATTTACAGAGCGGTTAAATATTTGAATAATAATTCGAAAAAAATATACATTTTTATAATTATTTATGTTTTCCAATAATAGTAAGATCCTTTAGAATAATATTTGTCAAAAAAATAATATTTCAGAATATTAAGCTTCAAAAAAATTCGAAAAGCGCCACGTCACTGGAACGTAATTAACAGTTATCCGACTATCTGTTCTCTGCAAAATGCGTAGATTTTGCCGCGAGCGCGTCTCCATTGAGTTAAAAATGAAATTCCACAGGTGTGGGCGAACGGCCGCTGGTAATACCCAGCGTGACGGATAACAATGCGATATACATTTCAATGGCTCCTTAACGATCTACATAGCCGTCCGCAAACCTGTTTATCGAGTTATATCTCTAAGCGTTCGTGCAACACATTCACGATGCTATCTATGCTTCTGCAAGTATCGAGAGATTTAAATCGTCCATGGAACGGCTTATTAGCGATTGTTGTTACTTCGGTATGTATCACGTATTTTATGTATATACCACGAATTTGTCACGTTTATCATGTGGAATACAAGCGCGTTTATTCAGTAAAAAACATACTATAATTGACAATGCTACATTGATACTAGGATTAAAAAGTAAGGATTAAAAACTAGAATTGATAAGTAATCGTCACAGAGCAAAGAAATCCTTAGGCAGATTTACTGTAAAATGCATTTAACATAACATCTTCTATTATTATTATTTATTTCGCATAAATACCGTCGTATCAATGTTTTTCTCGTTAAACTACCAATTGCAAGCCGAAATATTCGTGTATCGTGAATATTCGATGCGCTAAAGTGGTAAACACGCATTATACGGAATGTACGAAAAAATATTACGTGATATTTAACAGAAAATAAACAACTATCTATCAATAATATTGCGTAAACATAAATGTAGTGATCTTTTTTACGACGCCTCGCAATTTTACGCTCGTCCGCACGGACGAACAAATATTGGATGTGCCGAGACTATTATTACTTGTTTTATTAACCGTGCAAAACGGGTTTCTGGCCACGACGTAGCCGTGTATGTACCGATGCACGCGTAATACGGCCGGTACGCAGCTTCGATCGGCATATCGCGCGTGTACACTTTTGCGCTCGCACTTGCGCGCCGCGTGGCCGATGACGCGTATCTATACGCATATGTCAAACACAGGGACAGAAACGGACGGTAAATCGCTTTTACGAGCACAACCGAGCCGATCCGTCCCCTTTGTCGTACACTCTGCGACCCCTAAACCAACGTGTCATTTACCGAAAATGTAATCGGCGCTGCGGCGCGATTGATCGCACGGGGCATAAAATCAGGGAAGGCAAAATCTTTTTTTTTTTTAAGCTCACACAATCGGATTCATTAGAAGCATCATATGTAAAAAAGACCGTGGAATGTGCCGCGTAAAAGTAAATTAGATAGATATCCAGAAGTCTGCTTCTTGCCGATTGGCAGATAAACGCCAAAAATAATTTTGCGTTCGCCCACGGGAAAATCCTCCGACAGCAATGTGTAATGCGTGAATCAACGACTTTCCCGAAACGTCGTTATTAATCTATTTATAATTTGATTTTTCGTCCATGTTTACGCTGTCGTACGTATACATGTTTGTACGTATACATGTTTTTTTTAGAAGTAATATTGTCGAGCGTTTCTATTTTCGTTTTTGTCAATATATCGCGTTTTTACCGGGTTTATATCAGAATGTAATAAAGCTAGTCGAGCCACACCTATCAATTTCCCGGAGTATCGTGGTCGAGTAGAATAGTATGTGCCTCATACAGGATACGTGTCCTTTCGCGCGAGCGAATAAAAACGATGCGCGTTATAAAGTTTGAGAAATTACATACAATACCAGATTACAAATTTCATCTATTACCGCTGATGCGACTCGGGGAAATTTTTCTTTTTCCTCCGCGAATATTATTGTTGGAACTTTCGTGAAGAAGCGACTCTCTCTCTCTTTCAACGGTTATTTTCACCGTAACTGCACGATCGTAGGAAATAAATTCGCGGAAATTCAAAGCCACRCCGCGCGCGCGCGCTCTCTTTTATTCGTTAAAAAGCAATATGAACTCGACACCGGATTTAATATTGCAATAACGTCCACTCGAGTCACAATCGAAAGCTATGCCACCGTCATTCCACTCGGCAACATTTACGCCCTGATTAGGAATAGTTGTTTGCTCCCCAATAGGTAAACTGCCAACGTTGGAAGTAATTATTCGCCCACCGTTCATTTGGAAATAATCAAAATAGGGACTCGACGGCGTGGATTAATGCGTTTACTCAAACACGGGCGCTGCGCACTCCCATTGCGCTAACGCGACGTAATTACGCGCATAACCGGCAAATATACGTACACGACGGTATTAAATAAGCTCTTCGGGTCCTCGGGAAGAGAGTTGTTTGGGTGAAAACTAAAAAGCTACGGAATGAAAATATATTATGTAAAGCGCGCTTGTGTGTCACGCGCATCACGCCGACACACGACGACGGTACGCGCGAGGCCTTTTTTTTAGTGATTAATCAACTGTACGAGAGGTTGCACTCTCTCTCAACGCGACGACGATAAAGTAGCGGCCTGACAATAAAAAAACCTGTTCCTCTCGTCTCGCGACATTATCTCGCGCTCTAAGTGTTACACGCGAAATTCCCTGTAACGCTTTATCGGAAATTCACACGCGGCTGTGACCCACCCTTACTCGCAACACTCCCGCAAAAAATTCAGAAATCGAATATACTCGATAATAAATGCATGATTTAGTAGTTTTCAACGATTCGATATTAAAAATCGGACGCTAACAACGCCCGGTCTGAGCCATTCGATTTCTCTGGATATTGTTTTAATATGAATACCTTCACTGTTATGCAATCTCATTAAAGTTACGATTTTGCCGAAGGCTCCCAACGAGCGCTATTATTATAACATTTATCGCGTATAAACGCCAATATCAGCGCTATGTGAAAATTGAATAAATTTATTTCTGGCCAGGTTTTAGCGATTCAAGATATGATGAATAGATAGATTAATTTATTTCTGTGCCTCAGAAATCTACGTGATAATTCAGTATAATTTTTTTTCTTCGATTAAAAAAAAAACTCTGGAAAAAATTTCTCATACAATTTATACGACATTAATCTTTTAATATCGTACATGTTTAAACTGATTACATACACGGAAAGAACGGCTTTGTCAAAGTATCTAAAAATTTAACTAAATACAGATTTGAAAATAATTTTGTTCGAACTATCAAAATAATTATGTAGAACGTTTCAACTTAACGCTGGAATATTAAAATTTTTTGTAGCTTTCATTCAACGTTCTACATAATTATTTTAATGGTGCAATAATTATTTTTAAATCTGCATCTAGCTAAATTTTTGGATATTTCAACAGAATCGTTCTTTCCGTATGAAAAAAGTTATATTTGATATAATATCTTATAATATAATATATCTCTATAATAATATCTTAATTTAATTTTCTTAATGTCTAACGATTTATTCAATTTCAAAAGTCATTGAAATGAAAATATAAATTCAAACTCCGGGTATAATTTCAAAACATTAATAAATGAGACTGTTGAACCAAATATATCTGATGTTAAGAAGTACAATCTGATAAGCCGAATTATCCGATCACGCGACTATGCGAATTAGTCCAACTGCTAACCATTATTCCGATAACTAATCAATTGAACGCAGTCGCCGCTTTGTTGGAACGAGATTGAACGAATCGTTAGAATTAATTTTGATGACGAACCACATCTGTGTTTCGCTATCGTCGCACTACAGCTATACCTTTTATTTCATCGGTGATGTTGACACTCGACTATGTGGATCGATGAAAAAATACCGATACAGAAGACATTGCAGATTATGCGACAATGAAAAGCATAATTGATGGAATATATTGCTGGCAATAATTATATAAATATAATAGAATATAAATGCTACGATAAATGCTATTAATGTAATGTATTTATCTTTATGATTACTATTAGAAACTAAAATAAAATTCTATTTTCAACAAATTAAAATATTCGCATTGTTTTCTCACATATAATTAAGTTAAATAGAATTCAATCTTTATATAAAATTAAACAGGATCTATTTTTACACGGAAAAATTTTGCTAAAATATCTAAAAATTTGTCTAGATGAAAATAATTTTATTTTAGACCATCAAAATAATTATGTAGGAAATTCAAGCATAATGAGAATGCTGCAAAAAATTTTTATATTCTAACAACCAGTTTGAGCCTTCTACAACACAATTATTTCATCAATCCAACAAAATTATTTTCAGATCTATATTTAGCTAAATTTTGAAGTACTTTAGCAAAATCATTCGTTTATATAAATTATTCTTTTATTATGTAATTTATTTGATTGTATGTTAATAAAGAAATACATTCAAATAAAGAGTAAATATAAATTTTTTAATTATCAGACTAGGCAAATGTATCATTGATCGTTCACGGAATAATTCCTAGAATCTCATTTGCCAACTCAAATTATTAACATGCGTTGTCTAATCTGATATGATAAAAAATTATGGTTCCGACAATATAACATACGATATCTTTTCTTTATCATCGCATCTATATTTTTGTGAAACTGACACCACTGAACCAGCTTAATTTCGATTCGGCGAGCGCATGAACACACGCGTACACATCACTATATTCTCTTCTCGGTCGTCACTCCGCTTTACTTCGCTTCAGTCGACAATTTCCCGACCCGACCTTGCATCTTCTACGCTCATCGGGAACAGAAGTCGCCGCCTACCATCGCGAAACTATTGACCGCTCATAATATTTATCTCTCCCCGACAAGCCGCCCCTTCGATTTGTCACGTGTCAAATTTTTTCGTTTACGGTGCTGCACGAGGGGTTGCGATTCGTGAGACCACAAACATCGCGATTACGATTCGCAAAGATGTAAAAAAAAAAACAAAAAAAAAAACAAAACAAAACAGATTACGCGAAATCAATAGTTTTATAAAAATATTTATAGTAAAAGTGAAACAATTGTGAGTACAATTATCTGAGCCAATTAGAGAACGATATTCCAACATGTGAATGTTCGAATAGTTAGTATCCGAATAATTCAATAACAGAAATTCAAAGTTTATTTCAATATAATTATATTATATATTTTACTTTAATTATTTTACTACATGGAAAGAATGATTTTGCTGAAGAATTTAAAATTTTACTGAATATAGATCTAAAAATAATTTTGTTGGACTATCAAAATAATTTTGTTGAAACCTTAAAAATAATGAGCAATGCTGCAAAAAAATTTTGATATTCTAATGACTAATTTAAGTGTTCTATATAATTATTTTGATAAAACAAAATAACTTTTCTGATCCAGCTAAAATTTTAGATCTTTCCATGTATATTTTGCCATTTTTTGATGTATGTTGCTATTTTTATTTTTTTTTCGTTTAAAAACTTTTTTTTGGTCTTTTTATATCGATAATATAACATATTTCACACTGGATAGCTATTCATGTTGAAGATCAGACAGAAAAATCATCGAGATCATCGATTGCTGTTCATGTCCAATACATTGTGGGGGTGCATACCCGCGTTTGATGCATTGCATCGATTCAGTAAATTAATGTTGCAACACGTCAATCGTCGGTGAAAAGAGGGAGACGGTATGCGAAATTCAAATTTTAATTAAGAGAGTACGGAGCCGAGGTGTATTGTATTTTTATAGAGATGCCGTTTTGTTGTTTCGTATTGTTCTTGCATGCGCGTGCTTTTGCTTTAATGGAACGAAATTCATTCCGTTTCGTACGATTACTTCACAATGCTTTTTATTTATGAGATTAATCGTAAATAACAACGATATTTGGCCTCGTAGCTAAAAAATATTGACACAATAAATCCATTGATTCGTGCAAAATACAGGCGACTTTATTATTATCGTAATCTCTCATATGATATCTTCTCATTTTATTAAGTGAATTTCAATGCAATAGAAATATTTCAAGAAATTTCATTAAAATAAAACTGAAATAAAACTATTACACATTTGCGAAAGCTGAGATATTCAATGTGTGTAAAAAAAATTTACACATTATGTTAATTGAACATTCAGTTAATAATCGATGTATTATATTGAAATATATAATTTAAAAGAATCAAGAATGTTTATGGTAAACATGACGGCCGAGTCTATAAAAAACCTACCATCCTCTCTATGATGTATTTGCATTACGAGATATTGACGTAGTATTACGTCAATATCTTGTAATGCAGCGGCCCCAAGGAGAAGCGAAAAGCAGATACCGCAGGCACGTCGACAAGCTTGATATCTGTTTTATCGAGGTTTTTGATATAACAATAGCAATTATTAGTGTACCGGGGCGTGCGTAAAAATCAATAACCGTGCTAATTTAACGATGAACTATTCATTACAAATATATTAGGCTTGTGTCTTATTACAGAGTCCGATACATGAGTCTCTCTCTCTCTCTCTCTGGCATTGAAATTAATAAGCACTTCCGGTACACATAAATCTGCGACCATGTGTGTAACATGTTTCTGCTGCATGTATGCGGATCATCATTTACCGCAGTCAAGTTTCTGCGTGAATTCAAAACAAGTCACATTCATTACGCTCCGAAAACGAGGCGTGTCTCGTTTATTTATCGAGTTTAAAAGTTACGAATTACTTGCTAGTGCAGCACGTGACATACAGAACCAAATATGTTGCAAATGAATGAAATATATTGAACCGATACCGCATGGCGATTGCAAACGAATGAGCGAGCCCGAATCGTAATCATTCGTGTACGTGCGTCACAAAATATGTGTTTCAGCGAGTTCGGTTTAATGCTATTGCCACTTAATTTTTCATTAATATATTATTGCATTTTCTACTGGTAAATAATAATATCTTTTTATTAAAGCGTAAGGCGCATGTTGAATTCAGTCATCGCCGCGCTGCGAAAAGTATAAAATTAATTTTGAATAAATTAGCATCGCAGTAATTTAATTTCCGTCCTAATCATCAAAATACTGAATATTTAAATTCGTAGCAAATAGTGCCTCACGAACACATTTAAGCTGATTTAACAACAACACAGCTTCTAAAATAATTATTATTTCGCTGCTACACGTAAAAACCACGCCCGTATTGTCATACTTAATAATATCACGCAGTTTCGACGCTGCTCGATCATTCGTTAATAATAGATAGAACGGCAAGATGGGCGAGGCCGCTGCGCATACGCAATTTCTAATGTAACTCGCGATACTAATTATATCGTAGCGACGGAAGTTTGCGCTGAAATCGCGCTAAAATCGCGATGAAATTTAATCGGTACAGTTGTACAGAAGTCCGTACGCGGTCCGACGAATAATCCGTCGCGACCGGATAATCCGTCTGATATAGTCATGATCCGTTCTCGCGATGCATTTTTCTCTCCCCGAGTCTCGGCCACTTGCATCGCGTCGCTGCGGTAATAATCCTTCGAGCAGCTGCTTTTTCGTGTTATCGTTACGCGCACGTCCATTTCGTCATAATTTATAATACGACGCGCGATAAAGTGACACGTTAGCTGGCGTTATATTTCTCAAATAATCACGGGTGTCAGTAACGATGATTGGAGGGAGCCGATTCACCATGTCCGATCGTTGTTAATTTCGCGGAGCAAAGAAGCGGAAGAGCCGCTTTTCAAAATTGATGATTTGAATAGCGCAAAAATTTTTAAACAATAAATAAGTTTAATTCGACCGTTATAGGAATAAATCAATTGAACAACTCAAATACGGTCGAAGCTTAGTACGGACTTTGTGCTTAATAATATGTAAATTTTTAAATACATTTATCAGTTCATTAAATCGCACGTCGTTACTGTCGGACTTTGAAACGCAATTCTAAACTGAAATTAGAATAATAATGTCGCAAATTAAATTTAAACTTTAATACTATAAGGCTATATTTAAAAAATTTTTAATTTCAACAATATATGCATCGCATTGTCAGAAAATGAAATATCGAATGCACTATATAGCTACGACGAGCTCATCCTTTACCGGTCTGTAATCGAGCGTGTGGGATTCAAAGAAAAAGGCGCGTCACAAATATAGAAATATTACAACACACCGAGTTTGCTCGTTTACTTGTCTGTCGAGGGATAAGCTTGAAGAAATTGTTGTTGTACGAAGATACATGCGAGAAGCTAGGCTAAGATTTACGATCCGTTTCAGTTCATAAAAACGCATCTCCAGTTGTGCAATTTAACGAAGGGAGAGATCGGATTCTTCGATTACTTCTAGTTTTGCAAAGCAAATTATATATCGTTTTGCAATGTTACATTTAACTTATAATCGAGGGACGCAAGGTGAATGGCGCATAAAATATCATAAAAATGTTATCGTACAATTAATTGCAAATGTGCCGCGCCATCGAGCCTGTAATTACCGTTCGAATTGTTTTTTTTTTTTACGCGCATGAAAACAGTTCATTAGAACATAATAGTGAATATTCAGATTGGTATGTCGCAATATATTTGCAGCTCCCGTTAATTTTATTTTGATCCCGCACTGCACCGCGAAGTGATTTATTCTGGCATGTCCGTATCCCGCAATTGCATACGAAAATAATGATATTCGACGCTCTTTATCGCTCTTATCATACCGGTCGGATTTTATCTCGTGCGAGAGCACTGCGTGCATTATTAAATCGTATAGTACGTCGAGTAGTTTCGTCTGCATATAACACTTGCAAGACTTAATGCATTCGTAAAGTTGTGCAACTATCTCGAGAAACGCGAGTGCCGTTTGAGCAATGAGTGAGATGTTAGTATAAATAATGTTGGAAGCGTGGCGAAAAACGCTGATAGCGATAGCGACTGTAAACTTTGCTGAGACACGACGCATTTACGACAAAGACGCTGTTAAGCGTTCTTCTAGACAATCTAATATATCTTTAAACAAGACACGCTAAAAAACATAGATTATTTTTCTTATTTTAAAATTTTGTGTGTGTGTGTGTGTGTGTGTGTGTGTGTGTGTGTGTGTGTGTGTGTGTGTGTGTGTGTGTGTGTGAAAGAGAGAAAGAACTTTGATAATTATCTTACACAGAGTGTTTATTGAAATCTTGTAAAAAAATTCCCTGAGAATTCCCGGATTTCTCAAGTATTTGTATTCAAAATTCCAGGTATAAGATGAGAAAATTTTTAATGCTTTGAAATAAATTGGAGTGTAAACACAAATAAACTATATATTGTAAATTAGTAAAAAATAAAGATTTTACTATATGAAATTGTAACTTTTAATCTTTTTGTACAATTGGAGTCACAAAACCTGTAAGACAAAGAAAAGATTTGCAATATAATATCAGATATAATATCAATATAGTATGATATATTGTCATTCTATTTTTTTTATAAAAATTCACAAGAATGCATATAAATATACGCGGATGTGTCTGCCATATTCATTACTGATTATCGACTGTCGACATTTCGTATTATAAAGAAAAATGATCAAAAAAACAATATTTAAAAAAACAGAATTTAAATTTAAAAATAAAGTTCCAAAAATTTTCTTGAGTAAAATTCCGATAAAGTTCCATGAAAATCTCTGATTTTTAAGAATAAAAAAATTTCTTGAAAATTTCAGGTTTTTCTAGATGACAAACATCCTATTACACTATTTTAAATTTTGGTTTGATCAACTTAATGGATATTCCTAAACACACCACTACTTAGATCTGCGTAAATATGCAGCTGCGACTAAATGTCAGCATCATGCGAGGTAGCATCTGCGCCTGAAACGAACGCATCAAACGCGCGATATATGACCGATAAAGCGTTGCATCACTGTGCATACAATCGAATGCGTATCTACTGTTATATCGGTGCGATGTTGTATTTAGTTCAGCTTCTCGATGGAATATTATTTATTTACGCTATCTTTTTTATTAATTCGACGCCATCGTCTTAAAGGTGTTCTTAGAGTTTTTTCCAAGATAGCGAATATACTTATGCTAATTCTGCTTGTGACAAATGGAAATGATTAATGATTGTTACAAGGCAATCGATTGATGCACGATTTTTTATTGATAAGGCGTTAAAATTTAATTTTCAGAAAACGTAGCGAGGAATATTCCATTCTTTTTTCCCGCGATATAAATAAATAATAACTTTCAAACTTTTATGGACAAACTTTCTTATATCTATTTCAACCTACATGGAAAACCTATACGATTTTGCTGAAATATGTAACAATTTAGCTAAATATAGATCTGAAAATAATTTTGTTAGACCATCAAAATAATTATGTAGAACACTTAACTGGTTGGAAAACTGGTCAAAATTTTTTGAAGCATTGCTCATTATGCTTAAGCGTCTTATATAAATTATTTTGATTCAACTAATATTATTTTCAGATTTATATCTAGCTAAATTTTTAGATATTTTTAACAAAACCGTTTTTTCTATGCATTCTTGTTTAATCATTATTAGATGATTATTTAATCATTATTAGAATCATTTGCCTGATATAATCGTATATTAGATTATTATCTTCAATGACATGTATATCTCGTTTAAAACGAAAAATATTTGTATCAGCAAAAATGCAATCTGTATCCCAAGATTCTGTGATGACAATTATTCCAGCGCGTTCGATGGTAGGTCCATCGATCAGACCGATGACACTTAGGAAAATGAAGAGTCGCCTCGAAATGCGCGATTAAGTTCGCGCGACCTTTGATTCGCTTACGCGCGATTGCCGCCGCGTGCGGAAACGCTGACTCGACGTCGATCGATATCGAAATTAATGACGGGATAACCAGCCGGAACAAGTTACAGAAAACAACTGAGAGTAACGCAAGGGAAAAGAGCAAGGGCGTGTCTTGAAGAATGTCTCTGTTTGACTAGGCGCAAATATATCGATCAGATAAATACAGTTGCAAATTTGTGGCACCGTAATCGGAGAATGAAGAAAGATCAGTGCGACTGTAATGAACCACGAGCAAAGAAAAACCCGATAAACTTGAGTCTTTATCCTTATCACTCTTTTTCTACTGACACCCTACCCTCGTCTAAATCCTTTGTAACCCTTCGCGTAGTACTTCCTGCTTTTCTTTCTCGCCAATGGCCAATCGATGACAATCTCTTTGCATTTCTCGCGATCTCTTCTTTCTTTTTGCTGGCTTTCTCGTCCCTTCATTTTCATCTTGTTCCCTTTTAAGCCATTCTTCCTTCAGATTTTTTTCGAAAACTTTTGCGCTTGATTTCACGCTATAAATTAATAAGAACCATGAATAATAAAAAACGAGAGAATAAGCGTGATTTATAAATATTTATAAATGTTAGTAAAAAATTAACCGAATTCGAGATAAACAATTCGTGGGGAGAGAACATCGATAACATCAACCGGAGAACGTTGATTTTTATTACATCTTGTCAATCATAAAAATATTTCCAAATAAAATGAAAATATCGCACAGACATTATTCATCTTTATATAAATTTTGTAATGTAAAAATAACATAAAATAAAATCTCATAAAATCTATATTTTTTTTCCATTATTCATACACGTTGGAAGCTATTTATATTAATTATACGTGTACATGTACATGTTAACAAATATATCAAGAATAATTAAAAATCAAATTAAAAATAACTAATAAAAATAAATGAAATAAAACGTTTCAGAGTTAAACCATAACAATACCAAAAATATTGTAATACTAACGATGCATTGTAAAAAAAAAAGAAATATCGCACAATATGTTTCGCATGTCCAATTTTCATTTCTTGTTTGCATTAAAAACAACAGTAGTAAAAGAAAAACATAACAACAATGATGACTGGAATATTTACGATGCGTTATTTACAAGACAACTGATACGCGATCGAAAACGACGATCAGTAGAGTTTGTTTGCCATTTTTGAGATACGTGCTATACGCTTTGTTGTACAATGTCGTTGATTTTAATCTACTCGTGGACGTAACACACTTGCATAATTAGCGCGTTTATGGCATAAAAAGGCGTATCGCAACTACGTTCATTTTTACTCCTTCAATATCGTATACGTACAAATAGACACACGTTCGTGGTGCCAATACCGTGCGACATTACACATACGCACATTAGACATTCCTAATTGCGAAAGCAAAGATGCGATAAATTATAGCTGTCACAAAAGTTGATACCTTCGATTGTGATTATATGCATTGCCCAGCGATCCCAGCGGTTTTCGTATCATATTTAATAGTTTTAAATTAATAACAAATTAAAACCTTTTTTTCGTCGCTTATTTAATTTTTATTAAATATAATTGCATTATTTTTCAAAAGTATAAATAGCGTAATCGATAAACGAATCGAACTAAAAAGGTTTTATCGGTAAGACTAACAATATCTGAACGGTACTATCTATAGAAAATGTATCTTTAAAATGATTATTGATTAATGTAACGATAATATCATCTTAAGGATTTTATCCTAGATTATTTCCCATGGCTTAAAAATATTTCTCTATTAGCATATAATTTATCTTATCGTAGTTAATTTTTTATAAAAGTTAATGTATTAATATAATGACATTTTTTATTAGCTTTTATTATCCTTGCGCTCCTCTACCGAGAGAATTTGCCGCATCCTTTAAACAGAAAAGTTTTTGAACCGTGCAAAAATATATTAGAAAAGATTTTCCTTCTCTATTGCCATTAACTCTACATACGCAAATCGGTTGTTGCAAACGATAAATTATCTGACGTTAGTTTTTATGCAGCGCGATTGTAAAGTGCGAGAGAATCGTGGCGGTGATATCTTATGAATATTTATGGCAAAATACGAAGAAGAACGAAATAAGATCTCTCGTAGCCATTATAGCGACATGCAGTCCGCTTTCGTTTTGCTTGCTTTGCATTCGCGAGCTCGTTCATTCGCTTGTTGGAATACTTAACACCTTTTGATACGCATACGGGAACAGGTTTTTGCTGCTTATTTTAAATTGGTAGCTGCGGACAAAGAAATCGAATCGTATGCTTACATATTAATGTCGCGATTCAATGTGTCTAATTAGTAAAATCGCATAAATTAATTTTTTATAAAATATATATATCGTTCGTAAACACATAAATATTGAAATATTGAAAGCTGTAATTTGTAATTATGCACTAATCAATGTATAGCAATCGATGTTATTCGTAGTAAATAAGGTGACATTTGTTGTTGTCTTTCCCGTTCGCTTTCCTCTCTCCCCTCTTCTCTATTTTTCTGTTAGACAGATTTGTTCGATTTAGCCGAGATGTGGGAGGAATGCGAGATTGATAATTACGAGTATCGTCAAAACGATTATGTAACACCGGGAAAATTACTTTTACTTTGAAAATTTCGTTCTGGGAATCGCTCGCACGTTCGTCGTATAATCAGCGTCAAATCGTGACTCGTTTCAGATTCGCTAGCAAAAAGGCGTACACACGCGACGCACGCAATGTAGCAATAGATTGAAATAAATATGACGTAAGTTCCGTCGTATTAAATAATGATCCGCTCATTATACATGCACGGAACTAACATGCTCGGCCGAAACGCGTATGTAAATTACGATATCTTGCGAATAGTATCGTACAGTCGCGCCGCTGGTACCGATGCTCGCTGCATAAACGCACGCAGCGAAATAAAAGCGGACAAATGCAAGAACAGAAGCTCGCACGTACGCGCACTCGCGACTGTGTGTGCGACTCGTGCGTTTGTAAATGCAATCATGTATGGAAGCCAAAGAGTTATTTCCCGAGTGCGCCAGCGGCGATAAAAAGCACGGTGTCGTTCGTTCGCGTCAAGCAACGCTGCTATCTAATACACTGTCGATTGCTATCACCATTTTCTTATCGCTTTTCTCTCTTTTTTTTCGTAAATACAATTTTATGATAATAAAAAAGAAACTGTCACCTTGAACCGTCCTGAGAATTCATTGGTAACCTTCGCGAAGACGTTCGCGGAAGAACTGTAGTCAAGGCTGAACATGTTTGAATAATAACGGATGTGACAGCTACGATAACGGATATTAATATCCCCCTTAGTAATTAAAAAAAGATGCGAACGCTATATTGCCTTGTCTCATATATTTTACATTTTCTTTTCTTTTATAATAATGACGCTACGTTGTTGCCATGCAATTCATTTTCGAAATCGAATAAGATACCGCTTGAATGTAGTTTAAATGCAACATGCAATCAACAGTAGTGCACTATTCCCGGGTTGATAATACTGCCAGTCTGTGAATAAACTTGCTCGATACAGCGAATATTCCGCGGGAACGGCGTCACGTAGATGGAATAATTAATTTGTATTTAGGGAAATTATTACTGCATGCGTATATATTTTGAAAATCGAAATTAATACGAAATTAGTGTTAAATCGTTATGCTCCAAAAAGTACGACGGTCAATTGATAATAATTTTGATGGATATAATTAAAATCCCGGGCCTGTCGACATCGACATCGACGTCGACGTCGACGTCGACGCCGACGCCGACGTGACTAATCGAGAATGATGCAATTGCTTGCATTTAATCTTTACTTCGACCTCGCTGCGATTGTGCTCGACGTCCGTTTAAATTATGCAAACATTTCGATGACTAATAAACTAATTATTTTGCGCGAATAAATTCTCTACCTATATTCAATTATTATTATAATATTCTATTCACGTATAAATGGCTCTTAATATTCTTGATATGTTATTACGACAAAATGATGAATGTAACTAATGCAGGGATTTTTATTTTATTAGTCCTCATAATTCTACAATTTGCAAAATTAAGCGAAGTAAGGTTTCCGACATGAATATTCGAGCAGTGATAAAACATTATACATTAAAACATTAAAGTGACCTAATTGAAGTGAACATTAAAGTGACCCAAAGCCGGAATTGCGCGGTCTGACAAAACGTACGTGTCTCAACTTCCCGTAAACATCACGTTGATTTATGTTGGTCCCATTACCTCTCCCTTACTAGAAGGAGCTTTTGCGCATGCGGCACGATCTATTTTTCTTAAAGTAGCAACTTGATGCGTCATACCTGAAACAGAAAAACAAGAAGGTTCTTAGCGTCAATAACGTAGTATTCAACAAACGCGCGATCACATCTTAGCGTCATCGAATGATCATATTGATTTCGAGAGAGATGAGTCCACTCGATCAAATCGAGCCAACCATCCGAGTGTAACGCATACGAAAAACACGTTTGGTACGTGCCAAATGGCGAACCATTTTTGCAATTTAAATAAAATTATCGAACGAGTGTCGCGCAAACGTTTCTACAATTTCTCCGTTAACACTGTCGTAACTGGCCAGACGCAGCTCGCCGCYGTCCGTTGTTGTTGTTCTATTTCGCCTTTAACGGGATAGTTGACTTTCAGATTATTACGTGCAAATTTAGTGTTCTCTCGTGCAACATGAAATTCAGATTTAGAACAAGCCGAGCGCGCGCGCTACCGGGCCGTATTATATCATTCGCTATCGACCGTCCCTAGCTGTTTTCACGGTAAATGCTCCGTGCTGACTTCATAATAATGAGGATTAGAATTTTCAAATTAGATTGCAATAAGCCGCGTGTCCAGATGAGGTAAGGAATTATTTCCCATTGCGCAAATTATTCGCATGAGCTTTGTTCGCAATTCTATGTTTCGTCGCACGTAAATCATCAAGATCGCGTCTTGCGTCATAATATTCATAATGTGACTTAAAAACCGCGCAAATATTATTAAAGGTGACTGGCCGCGGTACTGTACCATTTCGCGATCGTCGAGATCTGTGATTATAATAAATTACAAGTTTTCATTTTTAGCTCCTTTCCATTCTTTGTCCGATTTCATATCTCCAAGTGAACGTACACGTGTGCGCAGTTCGCGAATTCCATCGCAACGCGGATCTACGAGCATTTAATAGTCAGCGCGAGTTTTGTGGTCTAATTGCTTGAATAAAAAAACGAATATCTGCAATATTTATAATGCTTCGCATATTGCTTACGCGAAAGAAAATTCTCGGGCTCTTCACTTTGACTTCCTGCTTGCACTTTATCCTTTTTAATTCATCTTTTGTTTTCTTCTTCGATTTTCTTATTTCCAATCTTTTCTCTTTTCTTCTCCTTCATCCCTCGCATTTTATACCACATTAACAATCCTGTTCGTCTCATTTCTACTTCTCTCCGCTTGCCTCTTTCCCTTTCTCGACTTCAACTTCATTATGAAACGTCGGGAGCAAGCTTGTTGCAGCATGATTTGCGCTTTTTGTCGTGGTATATGAGCAATATGAATATCACTTAAAAATATTCGCAAAGTTATGCATGACTCATAACTTCATAAAATCATGATTAAATTAGATGTACACAGGTATTTGCGAAAATTTAATTACGGTATGAGACACACGGTTGTTTTATGTCGTCCGTGATAAGAACGTTCCGAGAATATCGATTCTGACCATTCGTAGCAGCAGAGACTCGTTAAAAAGTCAAGATTTACTACCAGAAAATTTTATTCGGAAGTAACTTTTAACTTTTTTCTTCCTATACACTTCCGCGTTTTCATGCTGAAAGTAATTTTAGAAAATCATTATTTTGCAATCGCCATCATTTTAATATTGTTGTTTATCTCTATCATAAATAATACAAAGTTTAGTCATTTGAAGTGTAAAATAATATACCGAGAAAAATGATTATACCAACAAGACTTTGGCAGAATGCATTTTGATGAAATCAAGTAGAATTTCTGATTGTTATAATAGGACTCAATATTTTGTAACTATAACATTTGACTTAATTATGAGGATTTGATTAGTATTTTCTAGTTTCTAGTTAAATCTATAAAAACTTAGCTATATATTCTCACTAAATATTTCCCGCGAGCAGTATGCGGCACCGCCGCTAGATGGACGCTTTCTCGTAAGTAAAAAGATCCATATAGAATAGAATAAAAGATTATTCGCAGTATTATTCTTCAGCTTTCTTTTATTCTTGAGTTTTCATCGATTTTTTAATAAGATGATTCTTTGAATGCAAATCCCTAAAATTGTGTTCGATAAGATAAAAGTAAATAAGGGATGTATTTTGTTGACATAATTTTTAGTTTTGTACAAAAATTAATTCAGAAATTTGATAATTCGATAAGATATGTTCAGTTGCTAAGATGTAATAATAATGGCACTTAAAATATTATCGAAAACATCAAATCTTATGTTTCTTATAGTGAAATTATAAGCAACGTTAGCTAATCGTTGCAACGATTAGCTCGATCATCAAGAAATTCCATATATATTTAAGATATATTTTAGGAAAAAATTAATCATACTCATCTGGAAATTTCTACAAGAATTCTGATTTGTCCATTTTCGAACAGACATAATGATTGAATCTACTAGATTTTCAATTAATGCAACCAGATTTTTTTCTAGTGCACAGGTTTTCAAATAATCAATTATCGTAGAGAAAACATTCCAAAGTACGAGTAATTTTTATTGTGAACAATGCTCTTAGAAATGAAATAGATAATTTGTTCCACGGGATAATTAATGTATTATAGAGTTAATGTGTTCTATAATAAATGTTCAATTAATAATATTTTTCTGCGCTATTTTGTATTATTGTTTCATCGTTTGTATCATGATAATATACGATATTGGCAGTATATCGCTATGTGCTTTACATTGTTGTGCTACATTGTTATTGTTCAGCGTTCCTGAAATAGAACGACAAGCAGTGATCGCGCTCAAAGTTATGAAAACTCTTCCGACGACTCTTTTCGCATAAAAGGAAACTCTGAGACGAAGTTTGAGAAAACCTGCGGAAGAATTCTACGCGCGGCTCTATCGATCCGCGAAGCTCCGTGACGACAAACACAGACAGAAGAGCTGACTGGGCGCCTAATTAAGTTAATATGTTCGATTAATACGTTCGTGGGATTGCGAGCGTCGCTGCTACATGTTTGTCCTCCTCAGCGAAGTTGATTCGAGCGATCTTGCACGATGGCCGACTAGACGAATTTAGCATGCAATCAACGTGAATGATGGACAAACCTTGAATGTATTTAACCCTGTCCCGGTTTTCAACTAGATTTTAATTCAACCGGATAATTTACATATACCAATACATATACATTGTAAATTCGTATAACTTATCTATAGCTAAAATACTACTTTCTTCATATCGCTTCATCTTTGTCAGCAGAGACCTATTTGAATAATGAAACTGTTTCTGTTCTTCTTCATATTCATTTTCTTTATTTAGTTTACGTAATATCAATATGATATAAAGATAAAAATAAAGATAATATAAAAATATAAATATAAAATGAAGATAAAAAATAAATATAAAGATAAAAAAAAGTTTAATTCATTTCGCGTTTGTCATAATAAAAATCCAGGATTTTTCAGGTTTGGAATTTTTCCCGGTTCTGAGAAGCACTTTATGCGAGAATAGTTTAACCGAATTTCCTGTAAATGTCGCTTACACATTGCTGATCTTCGTATGCGCTGTGAAAATCATGGGACACCACGAGCAGAGAGAATCGTTTAGACTTCTCTGTGAGTTCTCGGTCTGGTCTCGAAGTTGTTTCTCGCAAATCAGCCGCATTGCTGCTCGACACTAGGTGGTTTCGCTTGTTTAACTCTGGCGCGTAGAACCGATGGAGGAAAGAAAAGTACAAGAGAGAGACAGAGAGAGAGAGAGAGAGAGAGAGAGAGAGAGAGAGAGAGAGAGAGAGAGAGAGAGGAGCGCATGAAAGTGAAGGAAGAGAATTCCCCTCTATTTATTATCCGAAAAATCGATCGTAATCGAACGTCGCGCTCTGACGTTTCAAATTTCGATTTAACTATTCGAAGATTATTGATTGGCATTTTTTGGGAACATTTGATATACTTTTAAAAAGAGTTACAATTGTAAAATCGTCATTTTACACAGAAAGGTATTATAAGCGTTGGCAATAATCGAGCTTTCGACTGGAATAGTTATTATGATTATAGCGCCATTGTGTTGGGCTCGGGAGAGTGCCATTTTCCCAAGCTGTTTATCAAGTGCACAAAATGGTCATTACTTATCAGTAATCTTTGGTTAATTGAAGATTAAATACATTTTTAATTGAATTAATTTCAAGACTATATTTTTTACCAATGATAGGAATAGAATAATCCCAATTGGCTTTAATGAATTAATTTAAAAAAATGGAAAGAAATGGAAAATTAAAAGTTTATTTGCGTATATTATGAACATGTTAGATTTAATGTACTAATATCAAATTGCGGGAATATTTTATAAAACGAGACTTCCGAATCGGCCAACTTATGCGTAACGATCACATGCATAATTTAACAATGATGAGCGAAAAAAGACTCAATGCATAATTTAATGTAATTCTCCTTTTCTCTCTTTCGATCTCGATTTCAGGATTTCAGAAAAACTAATCTAACTAACTTTTAGAATTTGTAGCTTCTTTCTCATTAAGAGTGATATTTTTTGCGTTGAACGGATTATCGATTCGACCTAACTGCGCTTTATGCAAAGTGCAACATGCCGAGATATAACACATATTTGCATACAGCATACACCGCATACACGCACACAAAATTATCGACTTCTCTCTATCCGCGTTTCAGCCTAATAGAAATCGACAATTGGTGCTCGGCTTGTCGGACTCTCACTAACGTATTGCTCTCGTTGATCGTGACGAGAGAGATGCGTTTCTTTCCTCTTTCGTGCTCTCCTATATTCTTTGTGTCTAGCACAAAACTTGAAAATAAATCTGAGCTTTAATATAACGAGTTTTAATTGACAGCCATGATTACAATTGATTACAATACATACGCAAAACACAACGAGACGATTGCGATGAAAACGCGAATTAAGGTTGTTATTGGCTATAAATGAAAAATGCTGACAAATTAATGAAATTTATTTAGAAGAGATTTTAGGCATATGAATTTATATGTTCAGTTTCAAAATAACTTACAAGCTCCTTTAAAAGTTATTGTAGCTATTATAGGACTGCACTTTGTCATTGCATTGGACTGCACTAAAAACTTTTCTTTCTCGTTTTTACCAAACTTCAAATATCTAACGCTTTCGAGTGTATACTCATTCAGCTACAAAAAACAAACCATATGATTTTTTTATAAAATTTTGCGAAAAACTGCTACATGTCAAATTTAATGAACTAAAGAAATGATTTAAAAAATAATTAGTTTTTACAATTTTTTTTTGTTGGAATTGCTTGCCAAAAATTTTGAAGACAATTTAGAAAAAAGAAAACATGTACTTACTAGCTTGTTACAAAGATATTAATTTATTAATTAAAAACTAAGCAGTTGTAATAACCTCAGTTATTAACCTCTGCTCGAAATTTTGCTATTCCAACAAAATCTATTTATTTTATCATATTGAGGCGGTTCATAACTTTTAAGTTCGAATTGATTAGTAGCAAGTATTTTTCTTTTCAAAGATAGATAGCAAGCAGAAGATGTACAGTCATGTCCGACATTTTTAACGACGAAAACTAAGAATAGACTATAAGAATAGACTGAAGAGTATGCAGTCTTTTTAACGGTTATCAAAAATATTTCATTAGTTTTAATTTAATTTTATGTTAAAATATAGTTAAAATCAATAATGATCTTATGAAATCAAAATATATACTATAAAAAGGATAACAAATTGTCTTTCTCAATATACGTTACTTTTTTCTGAGATTGTTAGCCAATACAACGACAAGAAGAGAAAAGAGGAGATCGAAGCATCGATGATAAAGGTGTGTAACGAGGCTGGAATATGTTAATTAAACACTTTTGCAGACCACTTTTGCACCGCGCGTTGGCAATCTATCATGCACGTTTCTATTTTCCATCATATAGAGGTCGAGTTCGAGAGCACAATGATGCATTGGAAATATTATAACTTTAGATATCATCATGTTCAACCACTCAAAGAACAACCACTCGTGCGCGCAACAAACCGCAGTCTCTCCTTCGTACGTTCCTCATACGTTCCGCGTAATCAAATTATGACTACGCAGTAAACAGGAGCAAATAAGAGGAAGGAGAGAGAGAGAGAGAGGTAGAAAAAGAGAGATGGAGAGGGGAAGAAGGAGGGAGAAAAAAGAGAGGAAGAGAGAGAGAGAGAGACGCGTTTTAATTTCTAAACGGCGATAAAATCAATTTTATTTCTCCGATTTACCCAAGCGGCGCAGATTACGCGAATTCTCCTTCAAACAGAGAGTGAGATGAAAGAATTCGCGAACGTTGAGAACGGAGAAAGTTCGAGAGAGACAAGGAGAGAGAAAATGATGACGAGAGCGCGCGTCCCGTATAGGAACGCTATTTTCGATTAAAATGTCGGAGAGAAACGTTCTCTTGCTCGTCCATTACATCACCCGTTTGTTCGCTCACCGCATAATTACGAAAACAATATCTAAGAAGCAAATGACCGTAATACCACGATTTGTACAGATCGCGAATCGAAGATAATTTATCTCGATGTGCACAGTCAAGTAATTTGCGAAATAATGTCCGCTTCTCTGATCGCGAACGATCTCTGAAAATAATTTTTGTTCTTGATCTATGTTTACTAGCTCATCCTTCCGCGCCGAGATACTTTTTATATGCATGATAAACGATTAATTTCCGCAAAACTATCTTCATGACACAAAGAACCGAGGAAGAACAAAAAAAAAAGAGAGGAAAAAATGGAATCACGCAACCGCTGAAATAATTTTTAAATTCGTTATTCGAATAACAATGCAAATGTTACATTTATAATAATTCTAGAAATGTAAATTCAGGAAATGAAATAATCTGAAAATAATATATGAATAAAAGTTTTATGTTACATCAAAAGATCAAAGGTATCGTAATATAAAGCATTGAATATCGAAAAAGTCGGATATTTTCGATTTCACATCTCTCTTTCTCGGCTGGGATTAACGCTGAACATAATATCGTGAATTTTTACGCGATCGACTGCGATGCGTCATATGCAAACGCGTACAAAGCGACTGGCGCACACTCGTGGAGAAACATGCGACCGCGTTTCGACTGGATCAAATTGGCGCGCGTTATTTCCAGTGATAATAATGTTCTCGAGAAATTCCGATCCCACGGTATCTCTCTTCCTTCTCGTTCTGTCTCGTTTCTATCCACCTTTCGGTCTCTTCCACCTCTCCTTTCGCAAGAACATATACGCGTACAAATGCGCACGTGTGCGTAATATACGCGAATAATGATTCTTTCGAGGTTCAGCGCAAGCTGAACAAAATGGAATTCCAGTAAGAACTTCATTTATCAAACAAAAATAAAAAATTGAAATTTGTATCGTATGCTTCTTTAAGGATTACTCATTATTACTATTTCAGATTGATGACATCAGAAGCGAGAAAACACATAATAAAAATTCTCTTGCAAAAAATTATATTTAAATTATATTATATATATTCTCTCAAGAGAATATATTAAATTATAATATTATAATATAAATTATATTATATTATATTAAAATAAATTATATTATATTATATATTCGCGAATAAATTATATTTAAATAGAAATATTTTTCAATAAAATTACATTATATTCAAATAAAAATATTTTTCAATAGAACCATCGATAGAAAAGATGATGTAAAAAATATACCGAAAATTATCTTTTTGTTTCGGAATTAAATTAAATCATATTTATTTTCATATATTCTAGATTAATTTGAATTGTCATAGCTGTGAACATAGTTATTTCGTTTTTGATTATGCATAATTCATTTCCACGGATACATGATTATTTATTAATTAATGAAATAAAAGAAGAATTTTCGATATATTTTATGAATCGGTTCTATCGATTGTAATTGTTGTTTTATTAAAATTTCCATTTTCACTTTAATATATTTTGCAAGAATTTTTATTGTGTATTTTCTCGCTTCTGACGTCACAATCTGAGATAGTAGTGGTGGGTAAACAACAGCTTTAAGTATAATTTTATAATTATACAATATAATAATAACACATTTTAATACAATTAAAATATTTTAAAAAAGATAATGACTAAGACTCAACAGATTAAAAATCAAAACAATAATAGACTTACGAGCCAAGCTAGGTTTTAATGTTAAAGCTTTACGACTTTATTTTAAATAATAAATAAATGTTTTGACCTCTATCAAGTCATCTTCTTCTGTAAAAATAGCTTAAATGTCAGTTGAACATAAAGTGAAGTTGATAAGTTGCAGTAAAAAATAAATAACATGTTTTTATATTTGACATTGAAGTCAGCTTGATAAAAACCGAAATCTTTGTTTATTATTTAAAATGACGTAACAAGCTTTAGAACCATCTTGATAAACCTGTTTACGATTTGACATTTTAATATATTTTCATGAATTATAATTGCAAAAATTATAATTGTAAAAATTTGGAATAAAATAAATGTCATATTTTTAGTTATATTTCACTAAATTTAAGCGTTAATTTTTATGATATATATCAAACTTCGATATAATTCGAAATATAATTATATTTAATATACATATATATATATATGTATGTGTGTGTGTGTGTGTGTGTGTGTGTGTGTGTGTGTGTGTGTGTGTGTAAAGTTTACAACTTCTTTTCTTCTTAAAAGATAGTAGAAAAAATTACTACTCAAAAAATTATTTGGTGTTGTATATAATAAAAAATAACTCAGCATTCTTATAACAAAATAGGACTTTGAATGAATGAGTCATCATTCGTTGACCCGAGATAGCCTACCGAGATAGGACTCTTGAATTTGCGATGGTAAAATCAGTTGTTGCTATTCCCGATGCGCGATTATACGTATCGCCGCATCTTTTTCCATGTAATATTCCTTAATGTATTAAAATTGATAGTTTTATACATCCCGTTTTTGCTCGTTAATATTTTTCACATGTCCGATACGAAGTTGACACGCGTGCGCGCATAAAGAAACTCGACAGTGCAGTAATGAATCAAAAACAAATAATTAGCCGTCTCATAGAGATGTGAGTGGCGCGTTTTCAAAATGCCTGAATGTTTTTCTCTCAAACGGCATGGTATAATATTTATTTGCGAAAGTGTGCGATCGCGAGATTACGCGCGACGTGCAACTGGAGCGTCAACAAATTTTTTATTCTTCGCGAAAGTTTTTGTTCAACGTAGCACGTATTCCACGCGCGTGTACGCATCGTTAAATTTAATACAGAGTTAAAAAATGTATAAACAGAATAGAAAATGGCAAAAATGCATGCAGCTTCGTGTATTAAGAGAGATATCCAATGAAAATACTAAAATTTTAAATAATTTAAAGTTTAATTTAACTTTTTAATTAACGTAACAATTTAATAATTTTATGTAACGTAATAACTTTTAATTTGAAGTCGGGTGTAAGACTTTCGACTTCAACAAAGCGCTACGATAGGAAAAAATTTTCCATAAGTAGGCGTTATCGATGCATTATTTAAGTCATGATGTCAGAACTTTATAAACTTGTCACTCGACTTTTAATGAATTAAATCCTTAATCAAGAAAATGTTAGTATTTGTAGTTGTTTACAGTAACAATAATTTTATTTGTAGTTCCATAATTAAAAAATTTCAAAAAAATAACTGTCACCCAGTTAAGAGATAAAAAAAATCGCTTATATATCTTGATTCAAAATTGCTTGTAATGATTTTCCAGCCTTTTGTAATTGAGTCGTTTACATAGGTATTTATAATAAATTAACGTAACTTTGCCAATTTTTGAGATATTTCAAATCCAATTGCAGCATAGTTTTTACATTCGTTTGTAGTAGTTTGTAATGGTTTTTCCATTGTTTGTAGCTAAATTCAAAAATTACAATATATTTACAATAAACTAAAAATGTAACTTTGTCAATTTTTCAGATGGGATCAAACGGGAAAATTACTACAAACAATTTTGAATCAAGATATACGATCTTTTTATCTCCAAACTGGATGACGGTCATTTTTTCAAAATTTAAAATTTTAAAATTTTAAAATTTTAAATTTTTAAATTAATATATGAAACTACAAACAAAATTATTTTTACCATAAATATCACAAACACTATTAACATTTTCTTTATTAAAGACTTATTTTATTAAAAAAAGTCGAATACCAAGTTCATAAAAATGCCAAGATGCCGGAATAAGTATCGCGCGAGAAAGTTGTTTTTAGATCGCATGTACCCGATCATCGAAGTACGGATGACGCCACGGCTCAATTAGACATACATTCCTGTCGATTGACGTTAAACAATGGCCTTTTACTTGTCTCTAATATGATCGATGCTTTTCTTCGAGCAGTACACGTTCGAGCTATCGGCTGACTCATCAAAAAATGATCATCAGCTGTACAGTGCCGATAGTATCGTTAATTAAATATTTTCTTGCTTTCGGATAGTACGTCCTTGCACGGATTGAGTTCGGCAGGATTGTGTTGAAGGTTATCAAAAGGAAATCGAGAGAGAGAGAGAGAGAGAGAGAGAGAGAGAGAGAGAGAGAGAGAGAGAGAGAGAACATCGAATTGTTTAATCAGTTAATTTTAATTAACACACAGAAACGTGCCGTACACAAAAACCCCGCGCATTAATTAAACCGTTGCTCGCTATTTGTTCTTTCCCCTCCCTTTCCCGCTTTAATTACACGCCGCGATCTCGTTTCTCGGTAGTTTCATTCTTCATTTTCCGTGTTCACGCATAATCGCGACGTACGGTAATGATCGCGCTCTTCTCTCGTGGATGCAGAGAAACCGCTTAGAGATCTTCGAACTTACTCTCAAGCGGTCGCCTGCGCCTTCTTCATCTCCCCACGCGGAGAAGAACGTGTGTATATCTACCGGAGTATACACGCGGCCGGTGTACGCGTAAATGCATCACCGTTCGTTTTGTCACACGCGACCGAGTGTGCGCGTGTGCGAACGACGCATCGCGACACCTGTAAGCTGTGGCACTACGTACGATGCGCATGCAAGTGTGTCGTCGACGAGAGAGCTCATTTAAGTGTGCGTTTACGGTGTATGCTAAATCGCTTTTGCCGCGACGCGGCGATACCGGTTGAGAAAAGTTCTTGAACCCTCGCCGATGACAATAAAAGAATTGATTAGATAAGTAAAATTATGGAGATGAAATGGGAGGACACGTTAATTCGTTTCTCACGTGATTACATTGATCGTGCAAATAAAAGGAATCAATTTGGACACGTTAATTCGTTTCTCACGTGATTACATTGATCGTGCAAATAAAAGGGATCAAATACTCCGTAGACGCTTTCGAAAAATATGAATAACAATATTTAGATTTTACTGTTAAATTCGTAATGTCAAATTATACCCATTTTTAATCATCTCTATAGCCACTCCTGTCGTTAATTTAACTAAAACAATGAAGTAAAACAATTTAACTCAAGAAGCTATTAAATTAGACTATTAAATTAGATTCAAATTTAGTTTGTTATTTACTAAGTGCATGTTGAATATAAACGTTATTTACTTTAAAACTAAGCAATTCAACCGAGGAAATGAGTTGATTAAGTGTGCTTGTTTTTTTAACCACACGGTTTATATTAAAATAACATGTTTTGACATACCTGGAGAAGTTAAAAATAAATGTTATTTAACTCAAGGAATTGTTTAAATTTGATTCTTTAATATTTAAGTGTATACAACACACACACACACACACACACACACACACACACGCGCGCGCGCGCGCGCGCGCGCGCGCGCGCGCGAAGGTTTGCAGAAAATATCGTAAAACATATAAATAATAAAAAGAATAAATTGGATATTATGTAATTATATTTGCTAAAATTAGTTGTTATAATCATCTAACGTTCGTGCATGCTTCGAAACACGAGGCAAATTCTTCGCAGTAAAAGCAAGATATTATTCATGCGAAATGTAGGATACGTTCTTGCTTCATGCTTTTACTTCAAAACAACTGCTTTTACTTTTATCTTCTGCTAGAAGCATTCGCTCTACTTTTATTTACATGACCCAATATCTCCGCGAAAACAAAGTAATGCCGACGAAAACTCCAAAACCAGCCATGTTGTCGTATTGTTCATATTAATTGGCTTTTGGATAACTGGGAAGATAAGTTCTTGCTCCACTGGCACACGAAAGGGCAAGCGTAATCTTTATAGATTCGAATATTTCCACGGCGTGATATAATTATCGATACTATACGAACTATTGCTATTTGTAAAATTTCGAAAGCGATCCTCTTTCGTACAGTGTGAAATAATATCGTTATCAAAATACAGATCGTTATTAAATTATAGTGAGAAATAACCGCTTTGGGTCTGAATAGCGAGGGTCGCCTTTTTTTCCTATTATTGTGAAACCCTCGCTGGCTGCACCGGCGATGTTTTGTCCGTCGACGGTTGTGTCGAGTGGTTTACGTGCAGACAATACTTGATCGGCATGGCAAGTACCAAGGACGGTACATAGGCGTCTGCATTAGTGGCCGCGAGACCAACATTTCTCTATTTTTCGACCAGTCACACGTAAAATCAGAAAACTCGGAGATGAGAAGCTGGCTGGGCGCAGATTACGTTTAATTCGCACGAGAAAAGCTGGTCTTTGAAACTTGGTCGTACCGCAGAAATACACGTACTGGAAAGAAAAAGACGAACGCCACTAGCGATCATTTGATCACTACATTTAAGTGTAAACAATTTTTTTATTTAATTTTAGAAAGATTTCTGTAAAAGATCTTTCGCAAATTTTACATTGCGGTATTATCAGCAATGGGAGCAGCGACGGAAATTGCATTTATCGATCGTCGAATACCGATTGTATATATGTATATATGCGCATGAAGTCGTTACAAATGGATGAGAAATAATGTATTTTTCAAACGCGCGACCAAAATATATATTTTTACGTTTGTAAAAATATATATTTCGTACGCAAGTTGGACTTTCTTTTCTTTATCGATACAAGAACCTTTTTGTTGGAATACTTATAAAATATACGGAAAGTATGCACGCCAGAACGATGATTCATACAATACACGACACACTTCGCAATAGACAACGAGATATTCCTTCGAACGCGCGTGTTGTCACTATATTTACCAATAGTAAACCTTGAAGATTTATTAAACGAGCTGTTTCGCCATAGTTCGAAGATCGTTAATAAGCCGTTTGTGACATTTCTACTCTTTTCCGATAATAAATGTTAATCATAAAATATCTTGAAACTAATTCTTCGCTGGTTTGTTCGTTCTCGGTCGATCGATTGTAAGAGTGATTAAAAAGCCAAGAGTAGAGATTTGCGCAATGGAAACATTGACGGAGGGCGAAGGCAGCGTGGCATCGATCGCCAGCGTCGATTCGTAAATCGTAAAATATGCGTTACGATGCATAGCGCCGAAACGCGCTGCCACGCCAATGATTTTAAACAGACTGCAGCCTCGCCTGTATCACCATTGGCGTATAACGTCCCGCTAATCGTTACTGTGTTTGCCGTCGTAACACGTTATCCGTTTACCACAATCATTTCCTATCAAAATTTAAATTATTTTCATTTAACTATTATGCGCTCGTAATCAAATATGAAATTCCAAACCTAATCAATTTTGCACGTACGTAAAAATGGCGTAGAGTATTTTGAAATGTCAGAATAAACATGGAAATATAAATGGCTTGTTGCTCCCGGTATGACTCAAAATTAAATATACATCATTTTCAAAATAAATAATTTAAATATTTACTTATTGAATATTTACTACTTTTTTCCGATTAAAACGTTATCTTTGAAATGAAATCGCGCAAATGTTCGCTCGCATTATTTACGATTAAAGACAAAATAACGTTCATAAAGCTTAATCACAATTAATAAAAAGTTTGTCATTTTGTTTTCCATTATTCTCATATTTTTGCAGCATATACATTAATATGAAAATATTTCACGACTGCTTAATTAAATCCGCTGCTGGAATATGTAAATCATAAATAACATAAAATAATACATAGAGAAATACATTCGTATTTTCGACGAAACACTCCATATTAAGCCGCACAGTATTCTACATTTTCCATATTTTCGTTATCATAACTGTTATCTCTTTAGCTGGCATATTTATTCTGCCTCGTATACGCGCAAGTTATATTTCCGGCGCGTAACGGACGGGTAAATTTCATAGTATTTTTAATGACGCATATACTTGGCCCGAGAATTTTTACTAAAACACAAAGAATGTTTCGCTAGCATTCGCCATCGTTATAGACGAAAATATAGTTGTGCGGATAAAACATGTACGATCGATTCGACTTTTAGATATTCATTAGATATTATTTTATCTTGCGCACTATCAGGAAAGAGACAAGGAGGGAGAAACGTCAGATTTCACAGTGATTTCATCAGTTTCAAATTAAACTTATGCAAGATCTGTATCACATGGCGCCGCCATTTCATTGCCAAGTCATCTAAATGAGCGTATCCTACATTTCCTCCAGTTTTTTCGCTTTCTCACAATGGGAACAATATCGATGGTCGTTTAAATATTTTAAAAGATCACACGGAAAACATATGAAATATTTCGCAAAGCGAAAAAGCGACGCCCTCAAGATAAACTCGACTGTTAAAATATCGTTCATTTCTTTGCAACAGCGAATAAAAATTTCTGTCGGAAATATCTCTACGGTGTGCTCCGCGAAGTTTATTTGCTTTTGTTCTCGGACGCACTGTTTCGTCGAAAATTTACGTCCGAATAAAGAACAATCGCCGAAAAAGATGTTTTCGATGCTCATCTTTGTGTATTCATGTGCAAAACCGTTTCGCGACACGGATAACGCTGCACATGAGAGTACTTCGTTAATCCGTCGTTTTAGAAATTGACCGAGATTACGCAAGCGACGAACTAATCAGCCAACAATGAAAGTTATTTGTCGTAATCCAGCGGGAAAGCGCGCCTGGTTTTGACACTCAAAAGAAAACGTTTCCCTCTCTTTCTCCATGCGCGCGAGATTATTATCGATCGTCATTTCCGTAGCTAAATTGCCTGAATAACGCGTCTTTTGTTTCGTGTCGACGTTAAAAATTTTGGTACTCGCATGTCGGATTCTCACGGGAGCGTTTTCCCGAGCTTTTACACTTTAAAATAGCAGCTGGTGCTCCGAGAACACAACGATGGATCGACCGAATTGCTTCTCGAATATGTAAATCTCGACAAAGAGAAGCGCACGTCGAATCACAGTCAATCTTCGTAATTGTGCCGTTTTAATCTCGAGATTGAATGACTCCGTCGTTTATACCGCGTAAACGGGTGAGATCACAACCATGACACGCAAATTCATCCCCGCGGTCGATTAGCTCGCAGGAGCTTAAACAGATCCGTACATTTCAAAGTTTGAACGTATATGTTTGGTAAATATTGTATTGCGCCAATCGTAACGCAGCCTTCGTTTAATTTTGCGTCAAATAGCGTCTAGTTTCAGAACATCGGGAATCGTTTCAAAATCAAATTGAAATATCCGGAATATCCGGATATTCAAAATATTCAAAGCACTCGGTTATACCGAATATTTTACTTTATTATTCGTAGATTAACATATTTAAATATTACAATTTGATTTCAATATTCAAATATTTGGATTAAAAAAAACATTTCATAACCATACAATAAAATATTCTAATATTCTTTTCAGAGATGCGAATATCGAATATATTGCATAAGAAATTTCGTATATTCAAATTTATTCGACAAGTTCAAATAATACAATTATTTACAGCCTTAAAAAGCGGAACGAGTCACAATTCTATCATCCTAAGTATCGAGCCGGCGATAGAATGCGACCCTCGGAGGATTCGCTCCTTTCCATCTTCTGCGGTTTTAATAAAGGCGACTCTCGAAATATGCATCTCATGGACACGTTCCAAACGAACGCGTACAATTATTACTTCGCTTTCTCGGCGCGATTCGCAACGCAAGTCGGCCTTTGAGTCAGCCATCGAAGTCAGTCGCGAAGCGAAAGATTTCCGCATTGGCTAAAGCAGAAGGGGGAAGCCGCTGATTATACTAACTTCCGAGAGGGATGTCGAGGGTCAGGTCTAGAGGCGGATAGAAAGAGCCGGACTGTTTTCAAAAGATACACTCTACAATGGCTGACCTTTCTGAACATCAATTATGAAATACACGGAAAGAACGATTTTGTTGAGATATTAAAAAATTTAGATAAATATAAATCTGAAAATTTTCTTGTTGGATCATCAAAATGATTATGTAGAAAACTCGAGCGTGATGAGCAATATTGCGAAATAATTTTGACATTTTAACAACTTAAGTGTTTTATATAATTATTTTGATGGTCTTATTTATTTTCAGATTTGTATCTAGCTATATTTTTAGATACTTTAATAAAACCATTCTTTTTATAGATACATGAAATTCGAAACTATAACTGTCATAATTTTCTGTCTCTCAATTCATATTAATGTTGCTTTTCTATTGATTATGCTTTTCAGTTTATCTCTTTTCTGTATGTATCTTGTATCTCTTGATCGTCATCTTTTTCTCATTTTTGTTTCTTTTGTTATCTTTTTCATTTATTTTTTTTCTTATATTCTATGTTTTTTCTTTATATGTTTTCCTTTTATTATATTTGTTCTTAGAAGACCAGAATAACCAGTAAACGTTCTACCTCTATCTGTCTCTCTCTATCTCGTTCTTTTTACTTCTTTCCTTAAATTCATTCTTTTCTCCCGTTCACTCCTGCTTGGAATATCCGATCAATCGATTAAATTCCTCTCGGTGTCGATTTATGAATGATCGGTGGAAAATCACGATGGGATAATGCGCGCGTGCAACGCGCCAGATCGTTTACAATTACATAGCCGTAATCGCGTTCTCGTAATTACTTGGAGGTAAATCAATCCAGGAGAGTGAGTTTATCTCGCTTGATGCTTGTAGTGCGTAATCACGACGAGATCTCGTATTCGGTCCTTCTCGCCCACTCGCTGTTTCCCCAATAATTCTCTCCGAAGTATGATAAAAGATCATTGACCTTAAGGTAGGGTCGTTAGAAAAAGAAGGACCAGTGGTCAAAAGAAGAAGGCGAGAGGAAGAATGCCTTTAGTCAGGGAATTCGTCGCTGTGAAAAGAAAGAAACAGAGAAAAAGAGAAAGTTGGTTTCACGGTCGGAGAATGTCGGGCCTCGAGTATTGACAATGAATAGTTTTCTTCCGTGGCGGAAAGCTGGAGAGGGTAAGCGCAGAGAGAGAGGGGAGAGGGAGGGAGAAAGAGGGAGCGCGCAGCTTTGAGTTAGCGATGTGAGGAGTAGTAGTAAGAGATGAGACTAGTAGTATATAGACGAGGATAAAACGGAGGGCAAGAGAGAGAAGCGAGGGAAAGATAGAAATGGGAGAGCGAAGAACGGAGAGAGAAGGAGAGAAATTTGATAGGAGGGGTGAGTTACCATGGAAACGCGTCGTTCTCTCCCGTCCAGACTCGAATAAAGATATATAGGTGTATACATGTTTACACATGCTTGTATTGTATACACACGTCGGGCCGTAATATGGTGTAAGTAGCGGGCATTCGTATGGGAGGTCATATTTTATAAGGCGATTTCTCGTTCGGGATTGCGTTACAACGTGTTGCGGGATTTAATTTGCATTTTTTTCGAGAGACAGAGAAAAAAATAATTATCAATCTCTCTCTGAATGTACATTGAGCTGATCCGTCCGGCGTGGCCGCGTGAGGAAAATCTATCGCGAATAAAATGACAGATCAAAGAAATGATGAAATTCCTTCTATGAGATTTCTTCTATCCGCCTTTGTGAGTTTCGAATCATTCGCTTTGAGCCAACGTGTAGCAAATTGCGAGGATGTTGAACACGGTGGAGCGTGCGCACGGATACTGCTTAGCATTTATATTAAATTAACCTTCCTCATTTTCATAATGCTTTCGAGCCGTGGAAAAATCGAAATTACCACTCCATTGTAATTAACCGCGTACTAAAAATTCGTGACTCGAGCACGAGGAAAAAACAGAAAAGTGAAATAATGAAAACGACAGAGAGGCGGCGTTCGTTCAGAAATAAAAGTTACGATCGTGAATTTTCGGAAACAATTATTGTTCTAATCGCGAATAGTCTCGTGGATTAAGATCGTCATTAAGATCATTAACGTGCTGGTCGAAACAAAAAGTAAGGTCCTCGTCGACGATGGAATTATATCGCGTTAATTGCGTAAACGTCATAAAATAATTCGGTTTGCTCACGAGAGTTTTCAAGACGAATCTCATCAGTCCCTCATTTACCTGTCAAAGGTGGAAATCAGAGGCGTCGCGTGTAAAGATGAACGATTCGTAGGTCAATGGGGCCTTAGGGATATGCGAGGAGGTATACCGCGTTCTCGTATCTTCCGGCCGCGCGCGCGCCGGACTCCGGGAGATCGCATTGGCGTAGACCGACGTCGACGGAAATAGAAATTCAATAAATTTAAAAGCGATTATGTGACACACGTTGACGTAAATTGCCTGCTCAATGTGTCATATGGACGAAGAGAATAGACACAAATGCCACTCGACGTAAATCACGATTTTTCGCGCGAACACTTTTTACCAATATCAATCTCTTGCGTAATATCATATCATAAAATTCAGATTGTAATTTGTTCGAAAATGTACTATAAAGTCAGAATTTAAGACGTTTGAGACATGAGCGAGAAATCTGCTGTTGTAAAATTATTTTAATTTTTCACGCTCGAAGAAATTTCAAAACAAAATCAAATAGCGTTTCTTAAAACTATGATTCATTTTTTATATTATACTTTCGGAAGATATGTATCGTGCAGTGTTAAATAATAATTTATCTGATTAACATAAATTAGTATTGTATTATATTAATTTAAATTTATATAATATGTTATTATTACTAAAAAGTAAAATTAATTAAATTTAAACTCATCAATATTTATGAATATTTTCATCTTAAAAATGCTTACAAATGTGCGAGCGAAGCATGCAGAAAAGCTCGCCGTAATACTTCAATTCGTTGAATACCCGCCGTATATATGTACGTACACATATGTATATCGATCTCCCAGGTCGGAGGCGAAGAAAACAAGCGGTATAACCGAAGAATGCTCTATTGAAAACTCGTCGGATGAGGGCTGGATCGCGGCTTAACTTCAAGAAGTGTAATAGAATATCAAATTTCTGCCACAGATACGTTACAAATAACGCACGAACGTTATAAGTAATTGTGAATCGCGATAAAAAAATGAAATTTCCAAAATACAAAAATATTTCACGTCCTTGTTATTCGTTCATTGTTATTTGTCCATTAGCTTTTGCTATTTCGTAAATCTGTTTTTTATAATTGCGGATATCCCCACATTTTTTAAATACAGGTAATGTACTTTATTGACAAGAGCTTTTATTATTAATATTAAAAAATTGTTTTATAATTAAAAAAGTTGTTTTGTTGTTATTATCACATAAATTATTATTAGTTTTGATGTACAGTGCCTTATGATATTTCCCATCTTTTTAAGAGATTAAAAGATAAATACCGTACGTTTCGGGACGTTCGATAATTTATTATATCGGTGTCCTCATGCGCGCATCATTAATGAGAGATGTGATTTCCCCACGTTAATCTTATTGTTCTCCTCAAGCTTCCCCACCCCCGCGGCTTATTCGTTAACAATCTATTTCGCTCCGCGCTGTGCGCAGCTTCCCCCGGAGCGTGAACTGGTTCCGAACGAGTGCCATGTCTTTTACGTTTTCTGGTTTTTGTGCTCCTCACAGAGGGAGACAAGGGCCGACGACTTTTAATGGACGACAGGGCAAGTCTCATAGGCGTAAACTGTGATTTTATTTTCGTTTATAGAACGATAGAGTATGTTTTATATTGTTAATTGCGATATAATAATAATTCTTGCGTCATTAAAATAGACTTTACTGCCATGGAAAAGAATTCTTTCATTTTGTTCTGCAATTTGTCTTAATTTTATTTATGTATTTATAATTATTAAAAATTTATTTTATATAAGATAAATGTTTCTATTTCGAAATTAATATTTAAACGTATAAATGTCG
>JANQDE010000066.1:1046721-1069905 GCA_037157785.1 Cephalotes varians
TAAATAATTTGTGTGATAGCACTTTGAAGATGAGACAAGGAAAGCACTGGCGCCGACTTGAGATAATGCTTTCTATCGCGTTGTTCGACATAATTATCGGCGAGAAAATGTTCAGTTCCTTTCTGAAGCAATTACGAAGAACAAAGGGGTCAAAAGTAGCAGCCACAATTACAGGTTTCTATCTCTAGTTCTCTCTCTCTTTCTACTCTGTGGATTATATTCTGCTCTGTTGTTTTTTAAGAAAGTGGAACATTACGAACAATTTCTGAACTTACATGCAAACTCGAAGCAACGACGATGCGAAGGGAGATACTATGTTAGCGGCGTCCATAATATTATTCCCATCAAAGAACGGTTCGCGCACCCTTCTCGCTGGGCTTTTCCGTCAGCATTTTTTTTCTCTCATACGCTATGAATGAGAGAAACAACATTTCTCTTCGTTGTAAATCGACCTGTCCCCTTGTCGCGTACTAAACCCGTATCGATCATTTTAAGGGAGCGGTAAAATTTCATTCGTCGCTTTCAAATAAGGTGAGGCAGATATGAAAAAGTTAAATTTGATAAACAACGTTGCCAGGGATATTTATCTTGCGCATTTATAGTTAATAAACAAAATTGGAAAGGATCAAAGACAGCGTTTCTGAGGGGCGGATACTGATTACAATCGAGCTGTCCCTTCCAAAATAATCGGCCCTGCAAACAGTGAAAATGACGAGCGAAGGGGTGCGCTTAATTGACGATGTCTCAATGGAACAACAGGGCGCAGAGCGTGACGACCCCAAAAGCCACCCTAACGTCAGGCGAGGGGTTAGTCGAACGGTCGTATCTTTTCGGTCTTCGAAGTGGTTTTAAGACCATGCCAATATTTCACAAGTTTCGTTTGCCTGGCCTTTCCGCTCACTTATTCGCCTCGGGGCGCTCAACGTGTTTCCGCATATTTGAATAATGCCTCTTTCGTGATTCGCGTAATCGTTCGATTTGATCTCGCGCATGAAAATAGTTACATCGATGCGCGATGTCCCGATTACGTGATTATTTCGATTGCATTATGACGTAGATGATTGGATTGATGATGTGTGTAGCAATATAACAACAATGTGTATATGTAAAACTATTTGAATTTATATTAGAGCAAAATAAATAACTTGAGTACACACGCGCATGTGCATTTCCAATGAGAAAGAAGTCAATATATTCGACTAGTAAAATGGCGAGCGGCGTTCTATGTTCATATAGAGTTATATGCATTGAAATGACAATGACGAAATAACACGAGACATGGAAAAATGATAAAGCCGGGGTCACGCGACAGGTCCGTTATCGGCGATGGTCGGTAAAGCAGAAATTATCGCAGCTGTGAAGCTTACGTGTGTAAAGCGATAAAGCGTCGCTGAAGCGACTTTAACATGTTTCCTACCACGCGTCACATATGTGTGACATTGTTGATTACTCATATTGTACATGTATAAATTGATTATCAATTATTGTTGATTACCCATATATGTACTTGATATGTGTGAACGATGTGCGACACATTACGTAAAACTGTTGCAAGAAAAGCATGGGCCATAGCGAGTTTTTGACTTGATTCGTGGCAGCGAACATGTTAATGAGCTTATTTCCGAACCGTTTCGAAACATATTTTATGAGAATGAAATAATTATGTATTTTAAAACAACGGAAAGCTTGAGAAAAAAGCTTAGGAAACTTGGCTATATAAAATATGAATACTTTTGGGGAAAACTGTTTAAGTAAGAACCAAGTGATCAAGTCAATATCTCGTTGAAACGACGCTCGCGCGTCCGCATTTCATTTGAAGAATTTTCATCAATATTCGTCACGCAAATTCCGCTTCTCGCTCGTTTAGATATTTTTCAGGAAACGTACCTCTCCGTGCGTGTCCCTTCTGCCATCCGGCGTGTTTTCAGGTAAGAAATAGAGCCGCAAAGACGCCAGAGGCTGATTCGGTCCACGACTGTCCATCCACAGTAGCTGAAGCTCGCCGATGCTGACGAGATCGGCATCGCTCCACAATTTCGTCAGAAAGAAACTGCCCAAACGAAGGACACGACCGTTACTTACTCTTACCGCCTTATAAAATGTGTAAGGGCCGTGGCTGAAGCAAGCACCGCCCAGTAACTGAAAGAGAAAAAAAAGAATTCATCAACATTTGTATTTGAATCATTATCTCATGCTGCGACATTATGTCTAACGAAAAAATTACACACACACACACACACACACACACACACACACACACACACACAAAAATACGTTCTTACTTCATGGAAAGAACGATTTTGTTAAAGTATTTAAAAATTTAACTAGATACGAATCTGAAAAAAATGTTGTTTGGATTATTAAAATAATTATGTAAGACTCTCAAACTAGTTACTAGAATATTATAATTTTTTGCAGCATTATTCATCATGAGTTTCCTACATAATTATTTTGCTGGTCCAACAAAATTATTTTCAGGTCTGTATTTAGCTAAATTTTTAAACATTTCATAAAATTGTTCTTTCCGTGTATATAGTTTCCTCTATACAATTTCTATATAACGTCGCTTCTAATAACACACTCGCGGTATATGCCATTTAATAGTTATTCTCATTATTAATATTATAATTAACATATATTAATATTTAATGAGAAATGCGTTTGAATATATTACGGTGCAATATTAATCGGATAATAAACAGGCAAGCTATATGCGTCAAAATGCGACGAATCGAAAAATTCGTTTGCTCATTAATTTCGAGGAATATTTGATTAAAACGTATTTCTTTCCTTTTTTTTCAAGTAGATAAGAGCTCGGTTCGGCTTTTAAAATACCATCCTCTCGAATACGCACGACCATCGGAAGAGATTCGTGGCGAGGGATGAGACCGCGACAAAGCAAGGGTACGACTCCCCAGAGAGTATTTGCAGCGTACCGCGGAGAAACACGTGCACACTCGCGCGACATTCGCACGCACGCACGTATGCAAATACGTAACGCGAGATAAAACCCGACGCGTACGGGAGATCTTCGCGCTAAAAGTGACACGGGTTTCGACAATTAGATCGAGACATATGTGATTAAAATCGATAGAACGGAACCGATGCGCGCCCGTAAATAATAACTGACAAACGCGCGTGTAAAAAATTAATTAACCGCCCGTCAGAGATGGCCGAGTGTGCGAGACAGTCGATAAGAAAGTCTCTCGTTCGGCGAAGGAACGTGACGATTAATTCGCATTTCGCCGAGGAAAGAAAAAAGCGAATGAATGATAAAAGCGTAAAACGAAAATTCGGTATGCGTGACGTTGATTTTATGTCGCAGTTTTCTTTCCCCGTTACCCTAGAAAAACTATTTATTATTCAATGAGAAAAATGTTTATTATCCGGCTGCTGAAAAAAATTCCGCAAACGAAAGAGCAAACGAACCGTGCACGCGGCGCGTACAGTCCGTCGCATAATTTCCGACGGATGCCTCTTTCGGCGTAGCGGTGATTCGCGATCCGAGTCCTTGCTCTCCCGCTATATTTTTCTTTAACGCTAAGATCGAACGCCGTCTGCGATTAACGCGAGGATATCGACGCTAGTTCCAAATCGACAAGTTTCAAGCGACAACTCTTGCATAAGGATGCGCGCACAGGGAACGTCTTACGAACGCGCGTATTGTGTGCCCGATACCTATCAATCACCGGAAATCACTCCGCTTGTCGACGAGCGAGTCGGCTCGCTCCGGCGCCGAAAGTCACGGAATTACAGACTGTTCCAACAGCGGAATCAATCGGCCTCGTCGCTGATCGCGTTTCGAACGGGGAACGAAATGACGAGCGCCGTTTCTCCTATTCTTTTTTTTTTCCTTCGCGTCCTGGCACGATCGAGTTACAAATGTCGGATATCGCAACGTATCGACGTAACGGATGCGATATCGGCGCGAGCTTTCGCGACTGCGAGAATGAACTTCCGGGCCATCGCAATTGAGAATATATATTCGATACCGCTCGCGAACGCGATCGAAGGGAGGAAAAACAGGACGATCCACTCGCGCTTTGTAGCGCGGACTGTACGGGCGTCTGCTGCTTTGCAGCGGAGAGAGAGACTTGTCCATTACTCCCTTTGCTTTATTTATCCAGGCGAAATTTCAAATGGATCGGATTTGGACGTAAAAGAGACAGCCGCGCAAAGATCGATGCTAGAATATTCATGTAAAAATGCTCGACATTTTTTAGTCGAGTCGACAAGTATCCACCCCCGCGATTTATAATCGTTTTATATCGTAACGTAACGCGAGAGCAGGTTTCCAGCGATGTATCGATTTCACGGAGAAAGATGACTCCGAAAGATGGCCCCGACTCGAATAACAAAGTCCTTTAATTGCCAACTAAGTGAATTCGATATTGGGTCATGTTAGTCGCGCGCACGTCGGCCAATTGAAGCTCTTGAAAAGGAATGAGTCCCGAGGACGCTTCGATATGCAAAACTGTCGCTAAGTCGCTCATTACCGCGCAAATCGACGAGCGTGTCGCGCTCGCGCTATCAATCGCGCTCGCGTTACATAATTGAATCAATAATGGCATCGGCGATCACCGGTAGAGTGAGCACCACTGCCATAACTATTTCCAATGTTTTAAGAGTACAGTCGTAGCCAAGAGTCCCGCCGGTGGGCGGCCGAGAGAGATCAGCCGACGATGATATTTATAGCAGTTAATCTCGTTTCTCTCCGCCACCGCTTGCCGCACCGCACGCGAAACTTACCATTGATATCGCGATTGTATCTACGACGCTCTTTTATCTACACGGACAAGTGCACTGGCGCGAGACAGGCGCACGTACACACGCGCGACACCATGTACGCGTACGTACACACACATGCGCGCGCATGCGCGCATGTACACCGAATTTTCCAATTTCGCTGTTATTATTTATCGAAACGTGCCAATTATATGCCCTATCGGGAGTCGCCAAATATTTTTCCCCACGCGTCGATGCATAATGGCCGCGCATGCATTATTCATACGTGCGCTCTTTTCTTCGTAAAAACACTTCCATGTAAATAAATATCTGTCGCGACGGGGACGTGGCGTCGTGACGCTCTGCCAATTCGCTCTTTGTTTATTAATTATTTTTCGATGCTGAAGAAGTTATTGCGCGAAGTATACAAACAAGCACGACACGCGCGTGTGGGCGATATGTAAAATGCCATTATATGTCGACGCGAATTATTTAAAAATAAGAGGAATGACAGACTAGCGGAATCGGACGTTTACGTCGTGCCGCGTTACAACGAATGGGACATCCTCTGGTTTTTGCGATTGCTGGATGTTTGAGGTGTTCGCCTTTGGGAGCGAGACAACGCTAATTACGTGAGTAAAACAAAGCGAACCGAGTATCCGCGAATCCTTCCATCCTCAAAAGCGTGCGTAATCGAAAAATAATTCGAGAAATTCTTTTTCGACGCTACATGTATGACATGAAAGGATAATTATCTTTCTTAATAACACATCAATGTCTCGCCGTGGATACTGTAACATTACGTTTGAAACTTCTGCAGCTTTATATAATAATCGTTATCTGTTTCTTCTTGTAACAGAAACACTCAGAACTCTAGAACGACTGGTGGAGGGGAGGAAAAATGAGAGGGAGCGACGAGAATCGAAAGGAGTGAGGGAGAGAAAGAGATAGAGAGAGAATGTGTCACGTAATATTTTAAGTCTATTGAGTACAACAATAAAGATATATGGAATGAAAATAAAAATGTTATAATATTGAGATTCGATTCGAATTGACAGAATCCGAGAAAAATAAAAAAATGCCATGTAATATTTCAAAATACATACAGCTATAAATGTCGACCATCAAAATATTCGATCGACGGAAAAACGATCGGCGGTAAATGCGATCGAACGAGGAGGATGCAGGATGGGAGAAGGAAAGTAAAAAAGGGACAAAACAAGAAAAATAGAGAATCGCACGACAGCAACTATAAATTAGAATCGGAGCAATTCATATACCGGTCTCCCCACAGTCTTGAGAAGCTGCGTTTATCGTTACGATTGAAAAATCGCTGAACCTATAATATTTAATATCCCACGTCGACTGACATTTGAGACGATTGCGATTGCGCGAAACGACGTTCGCATTATGTAATTAACCTTTCTCATTGCGATTTGCGCGAATTGAATAGATTCTCTTATCCCGAAAGAGAGACTCGCACGCGCGCGTACGGTCAGCGCGCGGAAAAACGTGGCCGCGCAGAGATCGGGAGATCGAAAAAAAAGGACGGGATATAGGGCAATGCTCCCCATCCCCGCTCATCCCTCCTCGTCATTGTATACCCTCGCCGCGTGTAATCGCATATATACGAAGCTATCTCGTAACCCTCCGCGTCAAGCCGTCCTACTCTTTCACTCCCTCTCTCTCTCTCTCTCTCTCTTCTATTTCCCCTCCTTGTTACCGTGTCTATATTTCTGCCCATCTGTCTCGCTTTCCGATGATATTCCTCCAGAACTCACTGCGTCTCTTTCGCCCTCGCACGACGCCCCCTCGCAGTGTCCTCCTCTCCTTCTCTTTCATTCCCGGCAAATGAATTTTACTAACCGCTCTAAAGCGTTCATCACATCGCATGAATCACCGTGGTCAGGAGATTAAGAAACGCGGGATGACGTCGTCCGATAATACCGAGATTCAAGAATCCAGCAGACAGAAACCGGACTAACGACATAATGCGTTATTCGTTTATTCTTTACGATAAAATTATATTGCGCACAAGAGATTTAATTTTTTAAAGCTATTCCATTTTATTATCTCTACATTGTTTCTGCTAAAGATAAATAGCAGATTATGTCGCGGTAAAATAAAAATGAAAAAGTCACCTCTTGATTATACAACGATTAGATATGTAACTATTTTTTCTGTTATCAAAGCTAAGTACCAATATAAGCAATATTTCTCTCAGTCGGGGATATAATATTTCATTCGCGTTCCTCCGATTAAAATAGCGTCTCATAAATTAGCGTAACGAGCCGAAAGATAAGATTTCGAGAGTAAAACGCGAGATGTATCCCGCTTTCATTACATTTTTCAAAATGAAGAGAGCGGATATCTGTAGCTATCTCACCGCCAGCTTTTAATTAAAAACTTTCAACTGCGCCGCGGTGCATCGTGTGAGCGAGCCTTTAACCCACGTTGCACGTGCACACACGTCACGCGGAGGATCTCGTGTGTGTTCCCCTCACGCGTACGTGTCGGTGGCCGTCGTCGACATGCACGCACGCACGCATACAATACAAGTTGACCACACACAATATATATGGAATTTGACTCAGGTACGTCTCACTCACTCACTCACTCACTCACTCACTCACTCACTCACACACACACACACACACACACACACACACACGCGCGCGCGCGCGCGCGCGCGCGCGCGGATGCGTGAATCAACGGATAGGCACACTTGACTCGTCACGCACATCACCTCACAAAGCACTCGTAGGCATTTAAAGATTTCATTTGAGCGAATATTCGCTGTCCCGCCTTGCCTCACGTCGTGATAAAGACAAAGAACATCACTCATTATATTTTGTCTCACGGATCGCCGGATTCTTGCTTATCTGTTATGAATCCATATCTCATCTCTTGTGCGTGCTACGAATCAATTACGCGCCGCCAAAACGATATTTCGCAAAGAAACGCTGCATTAGATATTCCGAGCGAGTAAAACACACACAGAGAGGATAGGGGAGCGAATGCAATGTAATATGATATTAATAACAAATGTAATGTGTGCTTGCGGAGAGTGCGTATGCGAACAAAGCGTGTTGCGGAAATTTAAATGATACTTAGATCGTATCTAATTTCAACACACGCGATTAGATTGAATTTTGTGTTTGTAAACTGTGTATTATCGTGCAAAGTCATACAGCACTTTGGTACTTCGATAAAAATTTTATAATAGAAAAGCGAACTGTTGTGGTATCCAAGATATACTTCAACTGAGAGAGAGAGAAAGAGAGAGATGCGGGAACCTAATATATTCAGAAATCGATTGAACCCGGCAAATAGATTCCAAATATACACATCGATACGTATGTTATCTGGATGCGTCTGATTCTTGCGTCAATCGATAAGCCGAATTATTCATTAAACTGCTATTGATAAATTATTTATTGATAGAAATTGACTTTTGTATTTCCGATTCTTTAATAAAAAGAAAGGAATCATTAGACGAGATAAGAAAGACGTCATTAATAGCTTTATTTTAAACGTAAAATAGAGCTATTAGATAGATATCTCTTAATATCAAGACAGTTATAATAAAAGCTTTATTGAAAGCAGCCAGGGACGGATGTACATATAACGCTCGTACGCGTCCAAACGAGTGTACAGGATGTCTCAAGCTTTTCTACACTTCCTTTGGGAATTTACAGATTTTTTCATTCGGAGTTCGCAGCTTAACGAAAATTTCATCAAATGCTCTTTCTATAATTTTTAAATAAAAATATAAATATAATTTTAAATATAAATTTTAAGTAAACAATTGCGCATTAAATATATTTAAACAAATCTGTATGTTATTTTCTCGTGTTTTAATTAAACATTTATTATAAATATCTGTTTGCTTAAAGCTGCTGTGTACTCAGTACTATCTCAAATTGTGATGTTAAAAGAAAAACACGATAAAAATTTTTACAAAATATATTAAAATGGAAATATTTTTCAATAAAACAACATCTGCAATCGATAGAATATAACGAAAACTAACTTTTTTCGGAAATTAAATCATATTTATTTTTATATATTATTGATAGTTGTCTATATAATTTGATAGTTACCTTTGATAGTTGTAGCTGTAAACATACGTTTATTATCGTTTTTAGTTATGCAAATCTTCCAGACATATAATTATTTATTAATTAACAAAAGGAAATAAAAAAAGAATTTTCAGTATATTTTACAAGTCGGTTTTATCGATTGTAAAGGTTGTTTTATTGAAATATTGAAATATTTCCATTTTAATATATTTTGCAAGAATTTTTATTGCATATTTTCTCTCACGTCATAATTTGAGATAGTAGTGGTGAGCGAACAGGAGTCTTAAATATTTATATAGAAATATTAAAGAAGATTATATAGAATTTTACAAATAAATTGAAATTTTTCTTAATTCCGTCCTCTCAGAGAGTTAAAAACGGATTTACTGAAAACTACTTCAAGGATTTGTACGTGAAAAAGAAGAACGCGCGAGAGCATGTATACCGTGCCCTTCAAAAACACGCGTCGCGCTCGTAACGTTCGTTTTCTTGCCGCGACCGTATCGTCGTCCCTCTTCCTGCCTCCTTTCCTTCCGTTCCTTCTCGTTTCCCTGCTAAAGCCCCTTGGCATCGTTCTCATCGAGTTATTATTACACAGCATAGGGTCACTATCGTCGTTATTCCTGCGGAAGGTTCTCATTCGTGAAAGATGCGTCGCGTCGATCGGTAATAAAAGATATCCGAACTCCGGCGAATAAAATCGAAAGAGAAAGAAAGAGAGAGAAACAGATATCTTCAATTTGCAAATCAGAAGTCACCTTGACGATGGTAACCAAAATGAAACCGGTTCTCGGCATAAAATTGGGTCTCTATTTTGGTCAGAAACCTCTTAATCAATGTTTATTTCATATTTATCAGGCGCGGGAAAAATGCAATGTCATTACGTAGCATTATCAGCGCATTTAGATTATGACCCGCTGATTATCTACAATACATACTTAGACGGTGATAAGCGTATGATAAACAAACTTAATATGATCTCGACCAACTAGTTTTATACCTAATATAATTGTACAGGCAAGAAAATATTGCCTCTTATTCAAAAATAATACACGTTTTTCAAAAACATTTGACTTTTCCATTCGTTAATTTATTTTATACCAAATACGATGTTTCACTCCTCGTTTACGACTCGGAAATAAAATTTTACGTAAAATTGTTGTTGCATTTCCAATTTGCATGTTCTTTATGTTGTCAACGCTTGTAAAACAATTATAAAAGCGGACGAACCGTTTCTCTCTCATTTACGTAATATTCATTTTAACGATGTTGCACGTGATAGCGTTTACAGCAAGTCTGAATAAACTGAACAATTAACGCAAATCGAGAAAAAAATTTCATTTTTTTACAAAGAGAATGAATTATAAACCAACATTTATATCGAAATATATAAATCGAAAATTTAAATATTGTAAAAGATTTATAACACACATACAAAACTATTGAATAAATATCGATAATCTTATCTCTGGATATCTTAAAATTCGAATCATCTTTGAATATGTGATAAAAGAAAATAATTGTAGGAACATATGAAAACAGATATTATTTAATATTTACAAAGTTCTCTTTCGATATATCATCCGTTATTCTTGAATTTTTCAAACTTTGTGATTCTTGATGTGATCAAGATTTCATATTTTCTGGGCGGGATTTTTCAAGTTGCATTTGATAATCGTTACAAAATGGTCTCGTCGATATCGATGTGAGTTCGCAAAATAAATTGCAAATCACTGCCTTTATAATTTACGATGTTTCTTCAACGACCTAGATGTAAGAAACTAATTATGATACAAATGTCAAAAATTACACGATCTCCTCCGTATCGTACCAGCGACGACAAAGAGAAAGTAATATCGTAATGCCGATACGGCATTACGATATTGTGTGAAATTGTCAACAGCGAAGAACGTGACAAAACGATTTTGCGGATCCTGCATTCTGTTCTTATGCGCAACGAAAATAATGATAAGATACGAGGTGTGGAACGCGCCGCGGGGAACAAATAGAGTCACGATTACGTAAAGTAACGCGTCTGCCGCGATCAGGAATCGAGAGCGAATCGAGAGAATCGCATCTTCGGAAAATTCAGTTTTCAATGTCGTAGAAAACGGGGAAGAGAATCTCGCGTCACGTCGCATTTCGTGATTATTTTTCCGCGGAAAAGATAAAAAGGGGATAACGTGTAGATTATTGTTCGTGCATCGAAATCTAAAATTGTAATAATATTAATCCATATTACCGATTGAGCACACAGCACCGTCTCTCTCATCGGATTCATTTTTGCATTTATATGCAGTTTCGCGTAGATAATGCAATGCAGTTACGATTTCCCAATCGCGCACGGTTGAAGAAGTGAATGTGCGGAGAGGGAGGAAAAGAGAAGAAGAGGTGTACTGTGTCTATCGGGCTCTCTCTCTCTCTCTCTTTCTCTCTCCCTCCCTTCCTCCTCTATGTGCGCATGTTACGAGGGGTAGAGGAAAAGAAGACAGAGAAGAGGGGCTATCCACGCTCGCACGCGACCCACGCATGCGCATACACACGCATACACAGACACGGGGGGGCATACATGTTATATATTTCAATATCGCATTATTATTAAATCCTAAAGCAGAGGAAAAGAGAAGAAGAAAAACATTATTGAACGAGCGCGCGCTTGAATTCTGCGTTTATTCTTCTTTATCTCGCGTAATTTTAAAATTAAATCAGAGCGCTTTGCTCGCATAAAATTAACAGGTCATGATAGGCTACGATTGAGAAACTTTCCGAAATGAGGTAGATCGTTTTTTTCCCCATTTTTTTCTTTTGAATTTACTCGCTCGCGAGTATGTAAAACGTAAACTTGACACATGCTTTTTTTAAATTTAAAACACTGCTTAACTCGCGTTACGAGCCTCGGACTCGAATTAATCCGCGCCATTAATGGCAACGCTGTTGAACAACACTCTCGAGATAATGACGTTTACGCTACTACGTAATGCAAGAAAGAGAAAGAAGAGATTTTACAAAAAAGAAATGTAATTTTATAAATTCCATTTTGAGCAATCCCACTGGCTCTGTCGCGCTACGTTATTTAATTTATATTATTTTTCGTTATTTTTTATTCTATTCTTCATAAAAAGATTAATCTCGTCCGCGCATCATCCCTACTCTCACTCTAGCGAAGCTTCCCTCCTCCTCTTCCTTCCCTCGTCAAGGCACAGATCTCCGACTCTTTTCGAGCATCTTTCCTCTCACCTACGTACCCGCTCCATCGACTGAATTCAATTCACTTTTCTCCGAAGAGCAACTCTCGCTGGGCGACTTTTTGCCCCGTTTATTTACTTCTTCCGGCTTGCACTAGGCATTTCCGAACATGAGCGAGTTCGCGTTCGACAATAAAAAAGAATACAATATGAGAAAATTCACGATCCGAAATTTCTTTTAAGTACATACGCATCGCAAATTTGTTTTATCGATTTGTTTACATTCATATTTTATATATAAATTTATTTTTTAAAATTAAAATAAAAATTAAAATAAAATTATTAATATAGTAAAATTATTATGCTGGCATAAAATTAAAAAATTAATACTTTAAACAATTCCAAAATAAAAAATCTTTTCTCCAAATAAAATGTAAAAACACAACATATAGACCACATGTAAATAAATATTAACATTTAAAAGACGCAGAGCTATTTGCATACAATGCGATAATTTGAAGATCTCGATATAAAAAGGATTATAAAAATAGCATTATGCATAGCGAGTAAAAAAAATGCGCGATTTTATTCTGTCCACATAATTGTTCAGATTGTTCAACGAAATAACAGATTTTTTGTAATATGTTATAGTAATAAATTGGAAATATTTTGAAGCAATATTTTCGTATAAAGTTGGACATATTCGACAGAAATATTTTCAAAGTTGGTAATTTTTCATTCTAAGACGAAATAATATGCAGAATAACACTAATTAATAACACTGTAACACTAATTAAAATTCGTGATCCGACTAAATATTAATGTATTTTTATATTATAACTGCTTTTTTATTGATTTAAATTTCTGTATAAATTTCTGTATAAATAAATTTAAAAAAATTAATAAAACTTATAATTTAAAAAAAACTAATTTTTATAATAATTTCTATTATGTTTTTTACAATTAAATCTTAATGTGTGTGTAAGTTTCTGAATAATCCATCTAAAAACGACATCGATATTTTTACTAGAAAATGAAATATGAAAAATTCATATCGTGCTTCTTTTATTCTCTCTCTCTCTCTCTCTGTGCGTGCGCGCGCGCGCGCGCGCGCGCGCGCGCGTGTGTATGTGTGTGCGCGCGCGCGCACATACATATATAAAAACATACACATATTAAAAATAACACAGAACGAGGTATACGCAAAGTTTAGAACTAAAATGATAACGTCAGAAACGTTTTTTTTCTTTGGAGAATATTTTAACATTGGAAAGTATATAGAAATAGAAAGAACAAACTGTAGATACAAAGAGACCATTGAAGACAAAAAACTGTTCCATAGATGTTGGCTATATACGCGTATCCCAAGTGACATCCCAGGGACATCGTGTTAAATAAACTGACATTCAAAAAGCAAGTGGACTGACAGTTCCAAGGCAAGCGAAAATCACAAATCTCAGGAGGTGCTTTTGTAATGAGTTTAGGTTTAGATTCTAGCGCATTTTGAGCGAAAGAGCGAAATATTCGCCACTGGCGTATATTGAAAATACGCGGATGCATCTCGGCTCGACGATCGGCAAATAATTGACAAGCTATTTATTTTTTTCGTCCACTCTACTATCGAGAAGATAACGATTTGTAGTGAGTTAACGCACAAGGAAGGCGTAGCCAGCGCCGTACAAACACAAATACATTTCGTTTCATCCCTCTATCGATTGTCAACGTCGATAATGTATTCGAGGAATCACGGGGATTGTGTATACTATCGATTTCTATTAGGTCGAAAAACGGCCGCGAACACCTGCGATTTCCGCTCTTTCTAGAAATTTCTTTATGAAAGAGAGGGGAAAAAGGGGAGGAGATATATATTTATAGAGAGAGAGAGAGAGAGAGAGAGGAATGAGGGATCTCTGCGCGCGGAGAAGTAATTTCCCGCTTTATAGATGCTGTACGACGATCTCGTATCTCGTCGCATCGCACAAACACTGCGCGCGCGCTGCATTCACAGAATGTTATGCACATGTGCATACGAGTTATTTTATCTTTTTCTCACACGGATATTCTCTCGCGAAACATATAGACGTGCGAGCGCGTGCGCCGCATGGTGCGTTCGCACGTGACACACGCAGAAATATGTATACGCACACGCGCGTGTATGCAAACACGCGCGATAACTCGCGTAGAGAAAGAGAGAGAGAGAGAGAGAGAGAGAGAGAGAGAGAGAGAAAGAAAGAGACGCGGTTAACGTTTATATTACATTTTGCAAAAAAGTGACTCGATCGATAAAAACCTACCCCTCTCCGTGAAGCGCGTATTATTTTTCAGAATAGTTCAATTTACCATTTTTCTCTCACGCCCTCTTTTCTCTTTCGTCCTCTTTTCTCTCTCTCTCTCTCTTTTTTTAATAATAAACGACGGGATATTTTATCACTTTTTTGTTTGCTTGTTTTGCCAGGTCCCGCGTCGGATAGGAGGAGTAGACGATCGATAGAATGCGCGCGAATGGCGGACAGGAATTTTCGGAGGCACGCAATAATACAATGCGATTGAGCGTTTTATTATCCTGAAAATAGAGTCGTCATAGCTCATATTTCGTTGCGACGTGACGCGCGATGCGGAATGATTATCATAACTGTTACGAAGGTATAACAGATACGTTATCGCCGATTATATTCGATTCATCCGTACGCGAAAGGTGGGCAAACAATTTTTTACAACGCGATAATTAATAATACCAAAGGAAAAAAGATACAAAAGATCGTTATCAAGAGTAACAGCGATTTTTCATTATCGTTCTCGTCACCGAAAATTCCCAGCTCCGTGTTCACGTTTGCGTATGTGATTAAAGATCTAAGAGAAGATAACAAGCCGTCTTTACGATTCTATAAATCAGAATTATTATAAATTTATTATTACGTGGCAAGGCTAGACAGACACTGACGCGTCATAAAGCATGACGATTCGTGTCGCAATTCATCGCTTGTAGCGTTAAAATAATTTTTGGAAGTAACAATATTACGTCAATTTCAGCGATTTATATTTGCGAACAATATTAAGTGTATTGCGTTATCATTATTTTTAAACAAACGATTATTGCCGTATCAGCAAGAATATACATTCAATTCGTGACATCAAGTCCGATAAATCGCAATTAATTAGGCGCACATTTTTCCTAACATACTGATTAATTATTTCTATATTAATTATTGATTCACATTATTGATGCATCGGTTCTTCCAAGATCAAAATTTGGTGTGAAAACGCCACTAAAGTCTCAGTTATTGTTACTGTTATTGTGTCAAGAGAAAAATGTATTATTTAATAAGTTTATGTCTCGATAAAATACGCATTATGATCGCTAATGCAATCGTAATGCGAGCTATACGAGTTATACGAGTTATTTAAATAAAACCGGTTCCCGTTATGCACGAATCGAGAAGAAAAATTCGCCGAACATCATCGTAGCATCGTTTAGCGGATTCGTCTTGTATGAATTATTTGTCAAAACTCACTGCGAATTGTGAGTCTATTAACAAAACGTAAACTACATGTATTAAGAGAAACCAAGACACGGGCTCTAACAGACGGCCTGCCTTTTCGGAAAAGCTTGGCACGATAATAGAATACATTTTCCATTGGTCCAATTCCCAGCAGTAATTACATCGGGCCTTTCTATCGGCTTTGCCACCGTACGTCGTTTCCGTCCTCTCATCTTCCCTCCCTCACTGCGCCATTCTCGCCTCTATCTCGCTCCCGTTGTGACCCGAACATCGCCGTCAAAGTAAAAATTGCTTCTGTACACATTTTCGACGAATTCTCGTACTTCGTTTGCTCGCGAGCAATGAGGCTCGTTATAAAAATAAAGATTTGTTTCAAGCGCGAATCAAAAGCCATACTTTTGAAAGCCGAACTAAAATATTCAATCAATGACATTGATAGCATTGTTCGAGTAAATAGAGAAGCGCCAACACGAAGTTGGATCTTGATCTAAATATTTTTGCGTAAATTTTAAATACATTTTCAGTTCTATAAATTGCATGCCGATTATCGAAAGGAACTTGAAACTCAATCATAAACTGAAGTTGCGGAATAATAATATTATAAATTGATCGTCAGTTTTAATACTGATGCTAATAAGCATCTTAAAACACTGCAAAGAATTTATTGCATTATTGTTACGGACGTTGCCGTGATACGCAATGCAAAGCAAAACTAAAAACTTAATTAATATAAGGAACATTATTAAGTAAGAGGAAGAAAAGTGCTTTTGTCAATGTGCAGTGTATCGATTTTAGCGGCACGCGCGAGGGACCTGTGTCGATCCCTTGTGAACGAAATGCTTATCGTCGGTTGAACAATTTTCCCACTTGACCCGATTCGAGGCTTTAGGGCTTCAATTCTTTACGCAAAGAACGTTTTGAAAATGAGTAAGAAAAATAGTGAGACGGATGGAATCGGCATTGTCGCGATCACAATGCAGTTGGGTAATTGACTGCAGAGCAATTTTGTAATTGTATGCAAATCCGGGAAGCTTGAAATTATTCAATTTGACTGCACAAAGTCTCTCTCTGGACTTCGTTTTCATAATTATATTAACAAGATAGACAAAGCTGCTTTAAACAATTTACTCAATCATTTCGAAAGATTGAAGAATGTCACAATTGTAAGATTTTATAAAAAATTAAAGATTACAAAAAATATATTTTCGTCATTAATAGTAGTAGTAGTAGTAGTAATGATAAAAGCGGGTGGGGCTGAAGTATCAGTCTCAATAAATCATGTTTCAAAAAGTTCGTTCAAAAATTCGTTCAAAAATTGTAAAAGTTTATTATCAGTAGCCTTTTTTCAATAAAATATGTTAATACATAATCATTTTGTGACAAATATTATATATTAATTCTGAAACATTAATATTATTTTTTCTAGAATTTTTTTGTCATTTTTAGAATAACAAATAATTTCAGTTTTTTGTGATAAAAGAATATTTTAAGGCCTCATAAATTCTTATCTACTTTTGTTTTTTAAAAATTCAAAAAAGTTCTTGTGCTATTACGACTTGATACAAAATTCTGAAGTAAATATTTTCAAGCCCTTTATTTTTATTTACATTTCCGTGCTAAACGTTAAATATATGCAAAAAAATAATTTCATACACTGTAAATGTCGTTACTTTTTAAAAGTAATGATATTTGCAATGTAAAATATACAATATATAATACAATTTCTAGTGACAATTAATCAAGATTTACAAATACAATCGAGCCGATGTAAAAAAAACTCCTTTATAAATCGTGAATAAACAAATGGAAATTTCGAAAACTTGGACAACGGCGTGTTCGATGAACGCGGAATTAATCTGTTTTCCTGAAAAGCCACTCATCGCGTTTTCACTCTACCAATTAAATATCGCACAACCGTTCGTTGAAAATGAGACCAAATAATGGATACAGTGTTGCAGGTCGATACCGCGCAATCAGAACACAGAGCAGTATTCTCCCCCAAACGGCTTACATAACTAATATTCTGTTACAATGGAATACGGCGTATTCGTCCGCGCATCTCTCGACATAGCCGTCGATTTTGAGTCATGTCTAAAAATATCAATTAGATGCGTGCATTCGGTTGTTTGTACGCGGATTGTCGAGAATCACTTCAATCGCGATACGTCATGAATCGATAGATCAGCATCAACGCGGTTCCGGTCTGAAAACCAAGAAAATTTATTTGCCAATTACTTTTTGCCTTGTGTACGGATATCTCATTCCCCTGTGACTATCTGCTAAATTATATTGGAAATTGTCGATGAAGAAAGGGATGACGAACGAAGGCAGAAAGAGAGAAACCGAGAGCAAAGGCAAAGTGAAACGACAATGTAATGCTTAACAGCTAGACTATATTTGACAGCTAAATATGTATCACGCTTTCTTCGCATCGGCGCATCGCATTCCAGAAATAAAAGACTTGAAGGACACATGTGTGATTATATATTTAAATGTGCATGAAAATCTCGATAATTTAGAAAATATATCAAGTTAAAATATTCGTAATCGTTAAAGTATATTTCAAATTTATCTCAAGAAAAAGAATGTAAAATTATCTTTTATTTACATATTTTTTATTTTTAAAATATTTAATACTTAAATAATAAAGAGAGAGAAAGAGAGAAAAAAAATCAAATTTGTTATAAACTAAAATCCATAGCAAATGAAAATGAAGTGAAAAATTCGCTAGTCATATGCTTCTGAAAATTACTTTGAAAAAATTCGTAACGTGGATTACACATAAAGAGAAATTTTCTGTCATGCATCATAAATTCTGAATATTCTGTATAAATGTAAATACGCGGATAATCGTGAATAGGTATATTGCTGATATTATTGTAATCTACCGTAAGCATTCATATCGCATTTAGCAAAACGGCGAAATGTCGGCTCGGACAATGATGTAACGATCGTTCCTGAACTTCTCACGGTTTCGTCGATTTCTCTTGATTCATGACATGTGCGAAAGATATTGATTAAATTGCCAGAACTGAGAGCTATACTGAAAGCTACACTGCGAAGTACACAGGTTTCATTTAGTTTGGTGCGAAACGCTTGATTTTACATGTAAACGCATTACGCAAATGCAATTTCTACGCGCTTTACGCTTTACGCGATAGATAGCAAGAAAATTTCGCAACAGCATCGTCATTCAAACACATACGCTTCTAATCCTTATCCATCATTAGTTTCAATTAAAAGTGAGTTTCAATTAGAAATTTTGTAAGAAAACAATAGATAAAGAATAAAAAAATAAAATGAAATATCAATCCTTAGATAAAACTGTAGAAATATTGTTAATATTATGTTATTAATGTAGAGACATGTAACATGTTGATTATAATAGATAGCCCTCCTTCTTGTTATAATTCATAATTAATTCAAATAATTCATATAATTCATATAATTAATTTATTAATATATTAATATTAAAAAACTACAATTTCATAATACTGTACATAACAAATATTAATTATTAAAATTGTACGGTAATATATGCCACGTTTCATTACAAGAGTTCTAATATCTATTCCATACTCGCTACATTTTATATCTGCATTTCATTATGCCCCGATTCTGAAGCGCATAATCGTACAGCTCATCGAGCGAAGTGTTTCATATGTATACGTACACACGGAAGGTTCACCAACGAATTTCGTGAGAAAGCGCGAGAAGAGAATGTTGCCGACGAGACTCATTAAGGCCGTTTTAGAGCGGGTGACGATACCGAAACGGGAGAGAGCAGCTCGATAAGAGCGTACGTGTCAAGGCTGAATAAACATTAATTCAACTGTACAATGCGCCGCCCGACGTGCCGACGTCAGGCGAAAAAGAATAAAGAATAAATCGCGCTTTATCGCCGTTTTAAACGAACAAACAGATGTCTAATTGCAGAAATCCAAGTTTCTACAAAAGCGCGATACATGATTTAACCAATTTCTGGGAGTAGCGGGAATCATCGATGTGCTCTGAATCGAGTATATGTAGATAACACGTACAAGAAAGATACAAGTGTTAGATGCCTAAGATCGATAGCAATGTAAATGTTTTATGGCTATAATTATAAAGGTGCAGCATCTTCGTTGTATGTCTATCGTTTTATCTTGAAATAGAATATAAAATTTTAAGTATAATAATAGCAATTTAAAACGCGTTGCCGCAACGCTCGAGAAAGTTTGAGAAGTTACAATTTACTTTTTTTTTATTTAGTTTGTTACATAATATGCACGTAACTAATTTATATTGAAAGCGTCACGGGTGGGGACTTGGAAAATTTATCCATTTAAATCGCCTAGTGAGCACGGTATGCAACTACGGAATTAGATTTTATATTATTTATCGGCGATTCGGCGCTCGCGATAATGCAGTCGAGAACTTTCATAGATAACGGAAACACGGTCGTAATTCACGCAGATAGAAAAATTAAATCAACATATGCCTTTCTTTTATCTGCTGCCGTGATTTTTGTCTTTTTCTTTTTACTTTTTCATTTTGGCGAATTGAAATGAGCCGTGCAATTGCGTGGACATACATTCGCGTATGGATGTACAGTCTTATCAGCAAGTAAGCTATATACGTACGGGATAGCCGTAATTTGTTATTGATCGATAAGAGGGAAGTAAATAAAAAGTATCGTAGGGCAGCGTCCGCTCGTAACGAAGATTGTCAGGGAAAGAACGTTTTTGCTGAAATATCTAAAATTTAGTTAGATACAGATCTAAAAATAATTTTCTTAGACCATCAAGTAATTATGTAAGACGCTCAAACTGTTTGCTAGAACATAAAAATTTTTTGCAACATTGCTCATTATGCTTGAGCCCCCTATATAATTATTTTAATTCAACAAAATTATTTTCAGATCTATATATTTATAGTTAAATTAATAGTTAAATTTATAGTTAAATTTATAGTTAAATTTTTAGATATTTTAGCAAAACCGTGTTTTTCCGTGGAGTTATTGCAATACAAATAGTGATAAATAATAAGAATTTAAATTATGATACCTTCGAGAATTATGAATTTATAAAATATAATTAAATATTCACTCGCGATAAATCATAATAGATATTCTTGAATTAAGTGCAGAATGTGCAATTTGATAAATGTAGATAAAAAGCGTATGGATTTTACTGCGCAATAAAATGAGTATTACACCTTTTGAAATAAGATCTTTTGTGAAACGTATAAGCGCTCTAATGCAGGTACGTAGCAAACGAATCGGAAAAGGAAGGTAGAATAGTAAGTAATACGGAACGAAATGTAAAAAGATTTAACGAGAAATGTAAAAAGAATTATATTACGATTATAACAGTGGAATATCAATACAGACAGAATGGAAGGTGACATTCTCATCTCGGTGAGCAACTATATCGATCGCGGGAAAAAAATTATATGTTAATGTAATTATTTCATTAAGGAAAAAAAAAGGACAACTCTGATGCAACGTTAATGACGATATATTATTCAATCCGATGCCGCATTACTATTCGAGCCGACTTGAATATTATTAAGACACGATAGAATCGAATACAAAAGCAATAAATAATAGAAATAATAATTCTCTAATAACAGCGCGATGGACTTTAAATAGCAATGACGCGTTCGTAATTGCGAAGACGATCATAGCGAGTTAACGTGACTAATGATTCAAAGTGGAAAAGCATTCGGTACCTTTATCTTCGTAATGACAAAATTTCTACGACGACACGGACCGAATCTAGATTAAACCGCCTGTTAGCAAATGACCGATGTTCATACGTGCTTTCACGATTATTCATCTACTGCCGCAATTGTATCGCAGTAAAATTCATAGCGCCGCCGTTATGTTTGCGGCCATAATCACGATAACTGCACTCGCGAATGTTGGCCTTGCGCGCTACATCCGCGAAACTATTATAAATGAACAGCGAATTATTTCAACGCGCGAGTGAAATCGATTAAAAAAAAAAGAAAAAGAAAAAATATGTGATACATGCGATAACGCATTTATTAGAGAAGGACATTTATGTAAACCAAACTATAAATATTTTTAGAGCCAAGAACAAAATGTTCTTGTAGTCATTAATGTACATAGATGTATTTTGTATCGTAATATCCAATGTTTAATTTATATTCTTCCTTCGATTTGTAATGTATTTATAATGTAAAAAAATTATTTGCAATCTTCGCGTTTAAATAATATTAATAGTATTAAATATATATGTATAATTAATCCAATATTATTTTTACGATTAAGCCTTCGCGGCTCTATTGATATCGGGATTAATTATTATTTATACGAATAAGCTTCTTATTAATTAATAACATTGAGTTTGTTGATTTATTAATTATTTATCTGTGGAAAAAGTCACGGTATATAATATAAGTCGCGCCTACGTCGAATTGATTTCATAACTTTCTTGCTTAGAATCGCGGTCAGTCAGACTTTCCGGCGTGACTGTACCCCCTCCCGACTAATTTTACCGATTAGAATTTTAGCATGATGTACAGTCCGCCGCAGAATTTCCGAATGTTAGCGACCTCCTTGGCGGTTTTCCCTCGCTGTGCAATGCCACGGCTGTACAATATCTAATCACACATATTCATTAATTCTATTACACATTGGCTCGAACAACATTACAGCGATCGCTATTCGGCGCGTGGGGGACGCGGGGATCTTTAATTTTAATACGATTTCGCGACTGACGATCGTAAAATCGAAGTGGCTCGATCAACGAGTTACGCATAATTTGCCGACGGGCGGTTTGAAATATTTTGACAGTTTTTGATAGCTTCGAGTGAATCATCGCGCGACCACATCGCGCGGCCGCCTTGTTTCGCTCCGACACATGTTATCATGCGTTTGAATAAAAGATCGTTATCGCTCCTTATTTTGACGAGAATCTAGCGTGCGCTCGAACGAGAGTCTAGAAGGAGAAATCTGAGCTTTACACCGATTAAACAGTTTAGAGAGAGGGGTACAAGAGAGGGGATAACCTTGACGATCGAGGCGACAATTTAACGAAGAGCATGGCTTACCAAAAATTCCGCATTTATACATCAGCTAAAATTACGTCAGACGCGCCAGATTTGTGCAGTTAAATGACAATACGCGGTTTTTTACGAATAAATGGTTCCCGATGTTCGATCAATTAACCAGTGTCGACAGACGAATTGTCTCATCACTCTCTCTTTCTCGATCTCTCATAATGCAATCCAGACTGTGAGCTCTACGAAGCTTCAAAAGTAAATTTCATTAAGGCAGCAGTGGGTACTTCCGTTTAATGTCGTTAGCTAAGAGAAATGGAAAATAAAAGAGGTCGGAAAAGACGGGTCAAGTCAACGTCGAGGATTTAGATTAACGGCGTTAATATTTACAGACATTGACGCGATGCTACGATGAAAAGGCTGGAGAGATAAGCGAGAGGACAGGGTAGGAAGAGAGAGTGGGGAAGGGGAGCAAGGCAGATTCTATGGATGGATAATGGGTGGCACAAAAAGATCAATAAATGCACGCACGTCCGCGCGAGCTATAAATTCGAATAAATACGCCGGTGAAACTTTTTCCATCAACGTGATTAATTTTGTTTTTATTCTATTCGCTGCCAGAGTTATTCTATTTAACTCAAAAGATAGCAGCTCCGTGATAACACACACACACACACACACACA
>JANQDE010000066.1:1070350-1096556 GCA_037157785.1 Cephalotes varians
TAAATAATCTATAGTTCAAGATAATAAGAGGAAAAGATTTAATTTTGAAACGTAATTACGCATAAATTACGCATAAATTAACGTAATTACGCAGAATTAAATTAAGCATCAATTTTGCAACGAATGCTTTTCAATCGTTTTAAGCGCGCAATGTCGATAGAGGAACCTGCGCGCGGCCACGTTTTTCAGAGAAAACATTTTTCCACAACAAAAAAAAAACGCTTTTTCGTCATTTTTTACATACAGCGTACTTTTGACAGCGTTCTTCAGCGCTCGCTCGCTGGCTATTGTCAACACCTGGGGCACCTGTCCTAGTCTCGATCGGCTGAATTTGATTCGCCCTGTACAACTCGGCCTGCACGCGCACATCGTTGTGTGCGCGCGCGCATACACACACACGCACACGAACGCGAGATCTCGATGATTTCACACAGAGATACAGGCGTGTAAACATGTCGGATATGCGACTCCACGTAATAGGCTATGTATGCACGCGCGATTACTGGATAAATTAATATAAAAAAGGACTTGAAAAACAGCGAGACAAAAAGAAACTCGTCTACGTGCTCCGCCTTCGCGCTAATAGGAAGGACAGTTTCCGTATGCAAGTGCAAACACGTTGCACGGCCGGGATATTTGTGCGTGCGTGTATCTTCTGATATATTATAATTACAAATTTAAGCGGGAATTAGCAATTTTCTAGCTGGAAGGGAATATTGTCGCGCGCTGAATGTGTATAACATTTAATTATACATTATAATTTTGATTTATGGAGAAATATAGAGGCAAAGAAATTTATCATTCTCTGGCAAATAATAATTCATGAATAAATGAATAAATGCAAACACGCTACATTTGCATTGTTTAAATAACGATAATATTAGTAAAGATAATGATATGATTTTGTCACGATAATACGTAACGTGGAATACGCGATGTGGTGAAAAAAGGCTCGAAGAGAGAATTAAAAAGTTACGCTTTTTCCGGACGATTAGCGTAACGAAAGTATTAAATTCTCGTGTTCGCGCTTAATGTCTTTTCGCTTACATGCGACGAACCGTGATATTCGAGTGTTAATATCGTGATATCGCTATCCGTGGCTCGGTGATCGATACAGCTTCAAAAACAAAATCGACGTCGCGATTAAAGTAACGTTAGGTAACCTCGCGCGTAAAATAAACCGCGAGAAAACGCGCTCGGCGATTTTATTACTCTCGGAGAAAAGAATTGCCGCGTCATTGCGCGAATTTCGAAACAATTTTCAGTCGCGAGCGAAACGACTGCGCGCGGATCCCGCTCCTCCGCCGATCGTCCCGGAAAAACGTTGATTTTTATCGCGACGTAACACGCCGATGTCGCATTCGTCGCGCGCATCAAACTGCATAATGCACTAAATTTATCGGCTGCGACTCTGTATCGGGGCGCATCGATTTTGCCGCGCGCGAAAACACAAAGGAAAACACAAATCGTCGATGCTATCATGTCCCACGCACTTACTCTTCCGATCTGCTCACGAAACGATGCATCTCGCGCTAGTAAATACGTGACATTATAAATGCAGCTGCGTGACCTTCCTCGTGACATTTTATTTTATGTATCTCGCAATCCTTTCGTGAGCTAAATGTAAAAATAATCGCGGAGAAGGTCGGACGACGGGGGGAGGGGATAGGGCGGGGAGAGGGAGGGGGCCGCATAAAACCTACTATACGCACTTATCCGATTTTGGTCGAAAAATTTGTCGGCCGCACAGACGGAGTTCGAGCGAATTAGGCGTCGACGCTATAAATCACCGGCATTGTCTCCGACGCGCGAATTTTGTTTCCGCGCGCGATTCGTTCGCGACTCTGATCGCGCGAAACCGAGCGAAAGCAAGGACAACTCGAATCGCAGCGATCGTCTTCCACCTTGGAATTTGATTTCGTCGTAGAATTTCGTTCGCGAGAGACGGTTTCAGGCCGGCACCGCTCCATTGTTCGCGCGAGCGAAACACACGAGTGTAACCCACATCAGCGATGAATATAGAAATCGTTAAGAGACAACGTATACAAGCGACGTTACCTTACGATATACCTCGGTCGTTTCGATCGCGACTTGAAACAATATTTCACGTTTTATACTTCGTATGACGCAATTTAATTTAATTTATGTAATGTACCTGTCTGGCAAGTTTCCCAAATTTTCATTCCCCGCATTCTCGAAATATATAAATAAGCGATAACGGAATTAAATGCAAACTGCTAATACGATAATTGCTACAATTTCGTGATTCCTCGTTTATCGATTTAATTCTCAAACGTATACTTTCAATTCGCTCGCCAGAATGCGAGCGCGATGCAGGGAGAGAAGGGGACTAGAGAGTTGGGTGGGAGGGAGGGAGACGGACGACGCGGTGGGACGAGGAAAAGAGAGAGAGAGAAAGAGATCTATAGAAAGAAGGGAGCGAAAAGAGTTCAAGCGGAGCATCGCGCACGGGGAAGAGCACGCCGAAAAAACTGCACCCGTCAGAAAATCCTGTCACGCGCGCGCGCGACACACACGCGAGATGTATTTATCCGTATATGGCATATATTGTCAATGACTTGCCGCGCATTGCAAAGCAAATAGTCGGACGATATTCCTCGTAAAGTAAATAAACAAGCTGTGCGTACGGAAAGGAAAACGATGTCACGAAAATAACACTTTCCTCGCGATCAATTTTCTCCACGGACTGTACATACCTTTTTCGACAAAGCACTACGAAAACATTTCTTCCCCCCCTCCCCCTCACTACTACCTCCCGCCGCCCTCGACGCCGTCGCCGCCGTCGCCGCCATCGTCGTCGTCGTCCTCGTAGCTGCGATTTTATTCGCGAGATGATCTTAAAAGCATCGGAATTGGATTTGTACGCGTGCCCAATATTCGACATGGCACGCGAAACGCAATGATATTATTCTGACCGCAATAACAATCTATCGATTCGATTCTTGGACACACGAGGGGGATGATGCCTCCGCCGCTTTTCCGTGTGTTAGCATTTGTTTTTTCTTCATTTCTTTAGTCCTTTTTACATCGCGCAGACATTTGTCACGACGGATGCGATATTATCATTCGGTTAAAACTGATTTGTGGTAAAAGAAACGAGATTCCGAAAACCATGCAATTTCTCATTAAATAGTCGTTAGGACAATGTGAGTTGAGGTGGCTGCGTTAAATCGGGTTAAGGCACATCTATAAATACCTCACTAACTGAGAATAAGAGGGAACGAGAGGAAGAACGGCATGGAGCCGGTGCGCGAGAGACAGAGAAGAGGGGGGGGGGGGCACGAAGTAGGAGGAAGATTGCGAGACAAACGGAGAAAGATACAAAAGGAGAAAGATGAAGTGTTAAAGAGAGAAGAGAGAGAGAGAGTGAGAAAGAAAAAGTATCGAGAGCGACAGAGAGAGGGAGCAAAAGGCACAGTCGGCGGGAGACGCGCGAGAGAGACGGAGAGATAAAGACGGAATCATAAACTTGACAAAGATGATCGAAAATGAAACGAAGATGAACGGATAGACGATGATGGCTTAGAGAGAGAGAGAGAGAGAGAGAGAGAGAGGAGGGTGGGAGGGAGAAGTAACCAGTCTATCTAATAGTATGATACACATCGAAGATATATACAATGGTATTCGTTGCCAGATGTCTAACTACATGATCATCTCCCCACTCCCGACTACCCCTTCCCCCACTCGTTACCACGCTGTCACTTCTGCATTACGGTCGAGCGAGTATTTGCCGAGGTAAATCTGACGGTTATGTGGGAGGAGAAGGGATGAGAGGAATGAGGGAGAATGAGGGAGCGCGCGGGAGGGGAGCAAGAGCGCGGTGATTATAAAGAGAAAAAAAGAGGGAAAAAAGAAAAAAAAAGAAAAATGAGAGAGAGAGAGAGAGAGAGAGAGCGTTAAGCGCGAAATTTATTTGCGGCACGACGTTAAAACGGCGCGACGGGACGGGAAATTCGTGTCTTATGTATATACCGGCTTCCATTCGGCTCTCACCTCTATCTTTTCCATTTCTTTGCCGCACGAGTGTCACACACTATTCCTACAGTCATCTAGGATCCCTTGATGCACACACACACTGACAGCACATAGCGCGGGTGTGTATATATATTATGTATAATATATATACATATATATATATATATTATATATATATATCACGGGCTGTTCGCGAGAACGCGGTGTGCGTGTATCAGAACGATATAGGTTTGACGCGCTCGGACCAGCGACTCACGGTGCGGCGCACGCCGCTGTCCCATCAAGACTACTTTGTATTTACTCTAATTATGTGACGTCACGGATACACTGCTCGCCCCACCAGGCGCCGGCGGAGGCAGCCGAACGTCAGCGAGCGCGGCCGAGACTGCCCGAAACTGTGGCGACGGCGCGCATGGCGCGGCGTCCGGTTCACCGACTAGTCACCTGTCGTTTCTCCTCGTGCTTCGTTGTGCGCGCGACGGAATGCCCTGTCCTCCGCTCGCAGTCGTTGCCGTACAGCCACGCGTCGCGTAGCATCGCTCCGACTTTCGCGACTTCCTCGTAGCGCGACTAGACGCGCATTTGCCGCACCGTGCGTCGACGACGAGTCGCGACTCCGACGGTGATCGAAGCGAGTGATACTCGAACCCTCGGACGCTGATATTCGGACGTACCACCGTCCGAAAACTGTTTGCGAGTGAATCGTGTCGCTCGAAGCATTTTTCGAGAACATGGAGGCGGAGCGAGGATCCTCGACGACTTTCCGCGACGTCTCGAGTGTGAGTGAACTTCGTATCGTTTTTCTTCAGTGCGCATACGCGTTTTCAGTTGGTATCTCGAATTTTACGGTCAATTTGTCACGAGACGTTACGTCTATCGTTCTCGAGTTCGTATACCATTAAAAGTTAGTGTGGTGATGCAAACTGCGAAATGATAGGCTACGTGCGAACGTCTGATTCTGTGAAATCTACGTATAAGTGAAACTGCGCGTTATTAGAAATTGACATGTGATTACGTACGTCAAACTTGTATCGAACAAATTTGAAACATCGAAGTGATTTAATCCACTGCGGTCTCGCATTTCTCATTTTGTTCTGGATTGAAAAAAAATATCGGTCCGTCGCGGAAAACGCGTATTACGCTGTATTGCGTCGATTACGTTAAACGTACACCAACTAATGCGCGAGTTTTGCAAAATAAAAGGGGACGTGCAACGTGACAGTGTGCGAATGTTTCTTACCGCGTTTAACGCGACCGTCCGTCGATCGCGATAGGAACTTCGTATTTGAAAATCAAATTTCTGCTTTCCCACGTAACATGTTGCTCATGTAAATTTGAATCGTGATTAACTTGCTTTCTGATTTTCGCGACACTGGAGCGAGTCGCGACTCGACTTTTATTGTGCGTGTAAAAGAAAATCATTGAAAGCATCAATAAAAACGAAAACATTCAGAGACTTCTGCTTTTCCTAAAATTTATAATTTATTAACCCTTACAATACTATGAAAAACGACACTTTATCCGTACAAACGGGAGTATCTCGAGTTCGGCCACTGTTTCATCTATTTAAAATGATTCAAAAAATCTATAAAAATTCATGAATATACTTTCAAATTTGTAGAATAAATGTTTGCATTTTAGAAAAAGATAAAATATAAGGAGTGGGGGACCTTTCGAAGCTACGAGAAATTTTCATGGATAGAAATCGATCGAACTCGAAATATCCCCGTTTATGTAGAATGGGTTAATTTAGAAAAGAAGATAAAATCTATCTGGGTTAAATCAACATTGATCATCAAAGACATTCTGTGATGATTCATTTAACCGAGTTGATATCGTCCAAAAAAGTTAATATCCCTTGGAAGATGTGGTGTGGTTGATCGCTTGCAAATTCTACGATGCGACTAAGCGTTACAAAAGAATGTATATTCAGACACATAATAAACGACACTATCGTTAAAAAAATCATATTTGTTCGTCCCATTTATTATCCAAAGCTCTTTTATCCAGTTTCCAATTTCTCACAAAACTATCGATCGATATCCTCTCGCTCAAAGATAGACCAAAAAAAAAAGAAAGAAGATATTACGTCATCGAACATTATATTTTCCTCTCCGTGATCGCTTTGTGTGACAAATAGATCTGAGACGTTTTACATCGGCAACACAATTACTTACTTCGCTGCTCGCAACTTTTATAGTTCGTAGGACTGAGGTTTAATTGCGGTTGTCTAGAAGGTCTTTTTTCACTTTTGCAAGAGAGAAGGCGCAACGTGCACGAGAGAGAGAGAGAGAGAGGGAGGAATGACATATGTGTTTACAGTAGGTATTGTATGCCTCTTCAGGCGAATTTTAGGTTTAGGCCTAATTCGCGAGACACTGATTAACACAGCACTAGAATTAGCGTACTACGTACAGGCTGATATAGTAGCGTGTAGTAACAAGTTCGTTGTTTTTTTTCTCGCGCTTGCGATGATTGCGTAATGACAATTTCCGTCGCGACAATTTGACAGGAGGTAAAACAAGTGCTAATGAACGCTACTAAACGCTGACGATGATAGATCTTTCGTTTGATCTTGTAAAAAAATGGATCCTTAAAGAGCCTTCGGGGACAATTTTTTTTCAGACAATATCTTTCAAATTAATTGTGTTAATATTGTGCGTAACGTACAAAAGAATCTCACGTATTGGAGAAAATGAATCGATTTAAAAATTGCGGCTGAAGCTAAAGGAAAGATTGAAGAAGTTCATTCGTAACCGATGCACTAAGACCATTGCAAAAAACTCAATTGCATGGTACGCGTATCGCAACATGTTGCTTTAACTGCATCACCGTCTAACTTTGTTTTTTATCGTCATATAAAATTGCAACTTTTATTATAGATATTGCATGCTCGAGAGACTATATTGATCGCGATCGTACAAAAGCTATAGAACTTTATGATCGCGATTGGAAATTATCGAGCAAGAAGTACGAACGAAGCGGTTGAAAGTCGTATATCAAATTGCATGACGACAAAATAACAAGATACGAATGTCTTTTGCACAGAGGCTTTAATTGACACAATTAAATATGGCTTCTCGAGTTTTCTGTAATGGCCAATTCGTCTTCGATAGGAGAGACTGGGGCTCGTTGGCATAATTTTCACAGTTTCGATATATAATTTCTTTGTAATAAGTGAAAGACGAACATGCTGCACATACCCAATAGTGGGATAAGTTAATATATATCATGGTGTGAATTGCTTCTATACAACAAACTCTATATTAAATTAATGAAAACGATAATAGAAATTTAAGAAAAAATGCAAATATATACTTCTTGGTAAAGATTGTATCTTTTTAATATTATTTTATAATGATCGTGTATGGCAAAATGCTGTTACAGAAAAACAAATGTAAATTATTTTAAATGTAGCTTGTTTCAATAGCAATATTAAATATAAAGCATTTTATTAAGTTGTAATTGAATGTTCATATACGCGCGTGGTAACAATTAAGCCAAGTCAACATACCCCAACTCTACATACATTTGATTTCAATCATTTTATTATAAAATTATTGTTATTATTCAAAATAACATGTATGGTATGATGAAAGTTTTAATTAATAATAATACTTCACTTAGATTTAGTCTCTCAAGTTAAAGAACATTAATACGAAATTTTGAAACACTCGAAAATTTGTTTGGCTCCTCTTGAGAAATCAGATTTTTCTCCTTTTTTTATTGTAATGTTTGATTTAAATAAAACTTTGGGAAAAGTGCCCATGTTATAAAAGAGATATTTTGCAGTAACTTTTTCATTGTTTTTTTCGCCATATAAATAAACAGAACGCAATGCCAACTTGCCTCTTGTGCCAATCTCCCCTAATTCAAATTTTAATTAATTTTGTGTACGAAAAAATGTGTTTGTGGAAAAAATCAAGATAGAAATAGTCTAATTTGACAAGCTCGTAATTTTGAGAGCGAGAACGCTAAAAAGATTTATATATTAATTTGATTTGTTTTATATATCCAATTCGGTACTTACTGAGATATCAGAAGAATCGAATGAACAGTTACGAAAATAGATGCCGCGTTTGTTAACACTTGGATCGTCACCGACGACTTCGATCGAATCGATTGTTCGAGCGTATCGCGCAACACTGAATATAAGCTCTCTCTGGTTGAAATTGATTTCGATAAAACTTAACGTGCGAAAGATAAATGGAGTTTGTCGAGTTCTAACGCCGTTAACAACGGCCGATTCTCGTCTAAACTATATTTGGTACCATGATCAGGATGTAAGTGGATTGAGTAAAGTATCACAGCTGGCCCCCGCTATAATATCAAAATCAAAAATAAATAAGGGATTTTAGGGGGGGCCTTGGAAAGAGTCATACGATCGTCCCGACTCCGCTCTCATTCGAAACCGATTCTTACACGTTACTCGCCTTGTATTTATTAGATTGATAAGTCATCTATGAAACGTAGAAAAAATTATACAAATAGTAGCTAAGATCTCCGGGTTCCTCGGGAACGGAATCGATCCGATCAGACTCCTTTTTTGCGCGTATTTATATTCATATATGTATAACCGTTATTATTAATAATAATATTAATTATGCTCTATTTTTATTATTAATATTACCATTATTATTAACTCGCACGCTAAGATAATTGCTGTGACGGCGCATAAAACATACAGAAAATTGTATTCGTCAATTTCCCGTAATCCTCAAGCAAAGCGTGTTTTCTATAACGAAATTATGATATACTTAAAGATATTTAATCTATAAATAATAAATAGATAATCTATAAATTATGGAGTAACATATATGCACACATATATATATATATATATATATATATATATATATATGTATAAAATTGAGAAATATAAAGTCAATATTGGCATAACGAATCTCAAAAATTCACGCACAATTTGTATTTGCACCGACACAGCAAATTATTTCTATTATATCGAAAAAAGCGTGTCGAGATCGCACGAGGCTTCGTCATATTTTTCTTTCGAGATTCTACTTTATACATGAAAATTATAATCACAGTTTGAGTCACTTCGCAGATTTCTTCGCGTTTGATGAAAATTAGCGCGTTCTCCATTGCTGATGCGTGATGATTTAGACTTGTTAGAAATTCATGAAACAGTCAAGTCTAAACTCCTCGTACAACAAAAAGTTTATTTATATTTTAATTTATATTTATATTTTCATTTTATTTTAAAAAATACGATAAAAATTTGCGAGTTATACCAGTTGACTCGATAATGATGTAAAAAACACTAATACGAAATTTCTTAATAACAATATCGTCATACACCACGCAATATATAATCTGTATGTTAATAATAATAATGGCGAGAGTAGACGAGAAATATGGAACAAACGGACAAAACGCGACATAGTCAACCACTACATGACAATTCTACTTATTTAGAAAGATTTGAATATATATTAAACAAATGCGTTTCTGAACGCACTTTTATGACGAATCATTGATAACATCGACAATATTTTTTTTCAAATCATATATTTACCAACATAATAGGAGAACGATACAAGATAAACTTTAACAGATATAACATGGGCAACCCAAAGGTACGTAGCTATTCAATACCTGAGATTTCCACGACGTTTTCGAAAGAGTCTGATATGAGGAATCATACGAGGAATTTTGATTCCGCGTATATGAATATTGAAGCCTCGCACGAACGCGGTGCCATAATGTTGAAATCTCTTAAAATATTTTCCATCTTTGATTCTTCTTTTGTTTCTATCGCTCGAAGAATGCAGCTTCTCTCACTTGATGTGTACACATATCGTTATTACATAATATAACTGAAATCGCGCTGTGTTTTGTAAAATTGTCACATGTTCAATGTATTAAGTGTGCAAATTAATTCGGTGCCTTTGCACTAAAATTTTTTTGCATGAATATTGCGTTTCGCAATCGAGGGTCAACCCTTTTTTTTCCTTTTAAAGTCGTTGTACAAAATCCACTTTTCATTGCCAGTAATGAATTTGCGGAAATTGATTAAAAGTAAGGGCATTGAATTAATTTACACGTCTAATATAATATCACCGATACTAATTCAAAAGTAATATTATATCATTCACCGTAAGTCGTTATTGAATATGATGAATCACATGAATCATCATTATCTTAAATGAACGTTAGATCTATCAAACAAAATAGATTTCAAAAACAAAACTGTTAGGACAGTATATATACATTTGCGTGCCATTTCTAAGAACTTTCGGCGTTCATAATTTCCGTTTGTAATTTTTTTAAATACTTTGCTATTTATCAATGTCCCACGACAAAGTGCGTGTCTTCGAGCAAACAAAACGAGAATTTATGGATCGTCGGTAATCGCATAAACGTTCCCTAGAAACTTATTCGTCGCCACCTCCAGCATCCGTCTCGCAGTCGCAAGAGCCATTAACTTCCACAACTTCCGATGCATCTTCATTTATTGTATCGTCCGCGTTATTCTCCGCGACGTCTATTCTGTCTTCAGACTGTTCCTCGATTTCAAGAAGTTCTTCTTCGACCTCGTCTCCCTTCTTGGACTTATCGACGATCGACTCGTCTTCCGAAATTCCCGCGGGATCTCGCATTGTCTCTTCGCTTTCCTGATCTCCTTGATCGTGTAACGCCGTTATTACCCTCTGCTCGATCGTGAGCTGTCTTACGGCGTTCTCCAAGTTATCCCTAAGAATATTTGCGTCGTTCTCGCTTTCTTGCCACGTGAAAGGCATAAAGATCATTCGAACGAGTTGATAAAGCCGCCTAAAACCCAGCTTCTTGTACAAACTTTGGCTAGCTTCATTTTCTGGACGTATAACTACAAACGGATAATACCCTTTTTCGGCTACGCGTTTTGTCAGGTACCTAAAATTTCACATATACAAACTATTATGTGCATAACAATATCACGATATAATGTAATATTTATCTAGCGTGCATGAATCAAGTACATTTACACATATAAAGTGACACAACTATGACTCTCTAGTTATAAACATCGTTATTGATTGCAAACGTTACTGTATAAACTTTATTAAAGCTCATGAACTCTTTTTTACCTTGCTAACTTCGTCCCATAACCCTTTCTTCGATATTCCGGCTTGGTCTGCATGGAGAACATAGCCCCATAATAGGATTGAATCATCCAAGCGGCCAAACTATCCTTTGCAAACACTCCCGCTGCAGGTAGAGTTCCGATAAGTCGAAGAAAAACCTCGGGACATTCCATGTCGTTCGCTGGATACAATTCATGGATCCCTTCGGCGTGTTCGGCCTTAAGAGGCCGCACCTGGACATCAGAATCGGACTCCTTGTTCGATTCTTGGCTTTCCTTCTCCTGCTCAAAGTACTCGCACGCGAAGACATCGCCTATCACTGTCTCGATGGTGCCGGTACCTTCGTAAAGACGCGTTAATTCCTCGGCAATATCATAGTGAACGAAATTAATATACAAAGGTCTTGACCAGTCTATCAGAATATCTTCCTCTCGGAGAAGGCGAAGCAATTCCAACCGATCATTCGGGCAAAAGACACCGACGCTCTCGTACACCAAACCGTGTGGCTGAAAGCAGAAGATACGATTGGTATCTCTGTAGTATAGAAAAAATAGAAAATTTATGCATGTGAACAATCCGAGAAATCGTAAAATCTTTATTTACCAGCTGCCGTCATAACTTACACGCTTTCTTTCGAATCTATAAGAGCTTAAGCATAAATTAGATACTTTAAGGGATATGGCCACGGTAGAATTTTCAAAAAATCAATTTTTTTTTACTTAATCATCATAAAAATAAGTTACTATTAAATTTATGGTACGAAAAAAAATTTTTATATGTAAAATATATAATTTTTATATGTTTTATATGTTATATGTAAAACTTTAAATGCGTTTTTCTCAAAACAGCTTTTTTCTAATTTGGCGTGACAAATAACTTCGACAATTTTTATCCGATTGACTTCAAATTTCAAAATTATCTTTCTAATAGCATTTCACAGAGAAGTACGTATGGAATTTTTGATTAATTAAAAACTTTCCATTTTATGAGCAGTTTTATACGAAATTTTTCACTGGAAATTCACCTATTAACTTCAAATGCCAACCATTTTCGAAAAAATCAATATTTTTAAAATTCCATACGTACTTCTCTAGGTATTCTTATGTAGATTAACGAGAATTTTTTTGTTTTGTTCTGGGTCGAAAATTGTGGATGTCAAATGTCACGCCGCGGAGCGCCTAAAAAAAAGATAACAAAAGCAAATAGCAGTAGTCGGCCATTTTGTATTAAAAAAAAAAAATATATATATTTTTTATCAGCTTGATATGTAAAGTAAATAGATGTGTAATTAGTTTTATAAATAAATTACTTTTTTATACAAAAAAAATTGTTAAATATGCACGTGATTTTATACCCGCTACCGTGGCCATACTCCTTAATGCGCGTCAGTGACGTGTTTCATATAATATTTAAGGATGAACGATGAAATTACAATCCGCTTCAGATTTTACATTTCATTCTGTATTTGCGTACGTGAAAAACACTCGTGCGGAAAAGTCGGAAGATATTCGCTTAACAATGAACCTCGGGTACGAATGTAGATCAACACAGCGGGTGTTAAATGTCAAAAGATACAGCGTGTGGCTCTTGGCGCGCTTAAAATTCGAGAGAATGCATTTTGTACACAAAACTAATAACCAACGAATTTATGCTGCTGCGGAGGAAATTAACTAAAAGGTATAGATAAAATCATCTTGGAAATAATCGGGAAGCTGGTATTAATTAAGCGAATCGCGATTCGTGTCAGTGGCGACAACGAAGAAGCAAAGAGAAAGGCGAAAATTTGGCGAATAGCCAAGCCTGGGATGTGGGCCAACACACTCGTGTATTCTGTATTGAGAAATGGCGTGTCCAGAAGCATATAATAAGTTCTCAATACTCGTGGCAAGGCCACTTTTTTTAATATTTGACACGTTTTTGCGATATTTTCCGAATTAATGATTCATCATAATACCGCGGCGGTTTTCTAATCGAGATAGTTCGCTTTATTTTTTAAACAATCTGTTATATATATCTACTATATATCTCGCAATATAAAGAGATACAATGTAGACCATACGTAATCCAAGTTACACATACGAAATAAATTAGATAAATTCGATGTGGACAACTTTTTAAAATACGAAAATATAATTAAGATATAAGAAATAAGTGGAAAAATATTATCTCAAATAAAATATTAAAAATCGAAACTTTTGTTTAAAATTACATCAGATAAACTTCCTTCTCCCTTAAATCAAAAATCGAAATTTAATTTACACTTACAGATAATGTCATTCCGGGAAAATGTAAGCAAATTGCGTCCTCGGGCCAATCATTAGCCACGTAGAAATGGAATTCCCAGACTCTATCTCGCATGTAAGTTAGTACGGTTTGTTGAAACTGTAAGAAATTTATAATATCAATGAAACATGCCTCTTTGATCAAATAATATAAATTACAGAGTATTGACTGAAATTGTAAAAAAATTTTTTGAGAATTCTTGGATTTTCCAAATATTTGTATTCAAAATTCCATATATAAGATTAGAGAATTTTTTAACGCAACTTTGAAATAAATCGGAGTGCAAATAACACAAACCAACTATATATATTGTAAATTAGTAAATGATGAGATTTTAGAGATTTTACGAAAGTATATTTTCTTTTTTACAATTGAAGCCACAAAACTCACAAAATAGTATAGTTTATTACAATATATTATATATTCTACTAGAGATACATACTTTCTATTATGTATCATTTGCTGTTACCCTGATTTTTTAAATAAAGATTCACAAAATGTACGTGAATACGCGGATGTGTATGTCGTATTATTGCTCGATTGTTGATTTTATCAAGAAAAATTGATCAAAGGAACAAAAAGAGACAGAATTAAATTTCAAAATAAAATTCCCCTAAATACCGATAAAATTTCATGAAAATCCCTGATTATCAAGGATAAAAAAGAAATTTCCTGAAAATTCCAGATTTTTCCAGATAATAAATACTGACAGATAAATTACTATGTTATATACGATTCAAAAATGTTATAAAAATTTCTTATTATCTAAGATTAAATTTATTCTTTATGAAACGTGGAACTAAAAGATTTACAATTGGGACAAATAGAAAAATTTGTTTATATTTGCGTGTGTCAGCCTTAACAAAGTGTGAAATGAAAGGATAGATATTTTTGAGAAAGTAAGAACCACACACACACGCATGCACGCACGCACGCACGCACGCACGCACGCATCACAGAGAGAGAGAGCCTCCCCCTCCCTCAGTCACACGCGCACAGAGAAAGAAGAGAAGGGAGGAGGATAAAAGATATTTCTAGTCAAAGGCGATGCTCAGTCCGTTGAACCCTAAGATAACGAGTAGTGCTCAGTACTATTTTTGATAATTTTTTTTATATCATTTTTTATATCATTTTTCTTTCATTTCTATAACATGAAATATAAAATATGTATAAAAAATCTTACAAGAGACATATTTTATTGTATTTTCTTCTTATAAGAGAAATATTTTTTCAGAAATTAGAGTTATTCATAAATATATGAATTGAATTAAGCGGTACAATTACTCTATTTAAAACAAATGCTAAATGCACTAACTGCGTTTATGTCGCATTGAAGAGTTCCTTAATTGGATAAACCGGATGAAAATAACGAGCGAAACGAAGCATGCATAAATCTCATCCAAGAATAGCGTAATAGAACGCAAGTAGTCAAGCTAACAGTTTGAGAGTTAAAAAAGATCGATAAAAGTAATTGCACCTTTGCACGATAGCTACTTTTGATTTTCCAAATTATCAAGATAACAAGTAATTATATCACCTTATTTTTATACGATTATAAGAATTGTGTGTGTGTGTATGTGTGTGTGTGTGTGTGTGTGTGTGTGTGTGTGTGTAAAATTTTTTTATCAATATCTTCCTTCAAAATTCCTTGTAACGATTATTTAATAATTAAGAACAATGTATTCTTTTTATTTAGAAATTATGATGATTTCTCAAAGAAAATATTATAGAAATCATAAATTTTTATTATTATCCAATAGCATAAGATATGATACGAGCCATCGATCATACTACATATATAACGCACATATTCTAAATAGTGTTCATATTTAAATCATTTTGAAATCCATAAACAAAAGCACAATAAGTAACAATATGATAAAAACATCACAAATTATTCCACGAGATCATTTCATGCATTCCGTAAAACGATGAAAAAGATACTATACATGATAAGCTGACTTGTATTTTAAAGCCCAATCAGTTTCAAAACTGATAATTAGTGAAAATTTTATCGATATCAATTAATTCATTTTATGTTAGCGAGAGCTGTGTATTGCCGTGTTTCCCCTGTGTCACATTCTGTATACAATGAATGCAGATATAAATAAAACTCTTTTGTTGACGTTAGTATATTCTGAGTGTATTACTGAGTGTATCACTTAAAATATTATCTAGATTTCTATCTCATCGATATATCATCTTTCTTGCATCGCGACTTTTCCTGGTACCGACTTGTCCTTTATTTGTGTATTCCTTCAAAATTATTAAAGTGGATGGAGCTTTCGGATACATATCCCGCTTTACGAGTCCCTCCTTACGAGTGTATCATCGTCAAAATGTGTGGCGATGATTGCGCGCGTTCGAAACGTATTGGATTTATAAGAGATCACGTCGCTTTGAGAATCGCGAGAGAGCGATTCCGGAAGAATCAACGGCGCCACGCTCTACACCATTAGATTGAGCCAGCACGAAAATGATTGTGCGCAGGTCTCGCAGTTTATCCCGGAATAAACCGCAAACACTGGTTCCTACAACATACATACAGAAAGGCATTCAGGGGTCAAGGTCGCGTATCCTGACGCACACGTAATGCCGTTGCTTTTTCGTCGTCGCACGTAGTGAAATCGATGTACTTTGCATGCGACGTATCGTCGAAAGTTCGCTTGATGTTTGATCGCCGCAATAATACAGTGTCCGCGCGTTATACCGCATGATCGCGGCGCATCATTTTCTCTCTTTTATTCCTCTCCGAATATTGAAATCCTGATCGTTTTCGTCCGACCACATATTTCTCGCTTGTTTTTCTATAAATAATTTGCCAGGTAAACCGCGATTAATTCCTGTTGACTGGTTTGATCTAATCCGCTCTCTCTCGCGAGACGAACGGGGAGAAACGTGCGACGATGGAAAAGCCACGAGACAGCCCGTTCAATTGAACAATATCTCTTTGTGGCGTGGCTGTACTCTCACGATGATTGAAAAGCGTATGCGATCTTTCACGTTGAAAACAAGCGTGCTCTATCCGCGGAACGAAAATATCTAGAGTTTTAGCGTGACCATTTATATAATCGAATCAATAAATTGATAATACGTACCCATCGTCTTCCTCGGGATACGTGATGCTTTTATCCAAATATGTTTTTAATTTTGATGATAACGTTCAGGTCATCATTATGTGTTCACAATTATTAACATTGATATCGTCAGAAATTTCTTGGAGCAATATTGGAAGGAAATCGCGGATGTCGTAATAATCGCGAGCAAGGTCACGAGATCGGCACTGCGGCGACTCGCGAATAATACAACGGTGACGATGTGTGCAAGCAGCGACCCTGGCCTTGATTTCAGCATACCTTGCACGACGATTTTTCGATTAAGGTAGCGTGGTCGCGCGTCATAACGTTGATCCTCCTAACAACGGGGCTGAACAATTTCTTTATTTCGAGTTGATACTCTCGCAGTCCAGCAGTTGCATTAAAAGAGAGAAATGAAACAGATTTCAACATCATGCATAACTGACAATTAGCGAAGTTAATCACAAATCATATAAACCATTATTTCCGAGATGATTTAATTTTTATTAAATCTGTACATTTAATAAACAATTATCTTTTTATTAATCTCGAGATTCACTTTCACGATTTAGAATTGAGAGTAGAATTATGCTGATATTTATATTGAAGCATCATAAAAATAAAAAAGTGATTTAAAACTAAAAAAAGTATATACAAAAGTTATCCTTATCTTATATTCGTTAAATATAATTTTATATAGTTTATACGTTGTAAATAAAAGATCAAACACACACATACACACACACACACACAACTAAGTTTTTCCTTGAAAAAGAGATGTTGTTAGTTAATTTTTGTTATTAAAATAGGAAGCGGACACTAATTGAATAAAAATGATATTTAAGTGACAGTATTTATTATGCTGAATAGTTGAAAGTTTAAAATATTGCAACGATAGATACAAGAAACAATTGTACTCATTGTATATTTCTTAGTTATTTAAGAACACATTGCATGATGTATAACTTAATTGATCAAATATCACAGATATTTGAATATTTTTCTTAATGTCACAATTGACATTTTTTTAGCAGCATAGAAGATATAATGTGTGCAATATGTAATGTGTACAATCTTAACTTTGAATCACAATTACCGACATTCAGACTAGTTTACCAGAGGAGGAGAGATTACGATAGCTTGGACATGCTTACTTCCTTCATGACAAATACTTTTATCTCATCAATGCGTGAGATTGATCCTTCGAGAGCAAACCGACTTAACCCATAATCACGACAGCGTGACTTTTCGTGATCGACTCTGTGTTAAATGAAACACGCAAAAATTGCAAGAGTCAGATGATAAATCTAATCCGACTTGTCCACGTGTTACATATTCCCAAGGGTACATATTCTCTTTATATAACAGAAGTTTAAGTTTTATCCCGAACTGAAAGTTTGCTAAAAATACGCTCTCTCATGAAGCTGAGTTATATTGATTTCGAGATATTGTTGTTACAGTAAAACGCGATGCATAGGATGCGGAAGCAGAAGCGTTTATTGCAAAATAACGTGTTTGATATTAGTATTAATATCATTTCGCAAATTCGCGTCTTTCTGCGGCTTTAATTGCATTATTGATTGATAAAATAATCGTTAGTTTAATTTGCTTTGAAACGAAAATTGATAATAAGATCGTTTAGAAGGGAGCTACTAATTTGCATGCAGAATAGAATAATTATTATTTGAGTTATTTTTTCCCCTTTCTTCTTTGATCTTGCAAATATCTATCAATTTTTTAAAAATGATTTTTGAAAATACGTAAATAACGTATGGGGAAATTAACATTTAAAAGTAAACTCGAAATTAAAGATTTCTGAGATATAGATTATATGAATTTTAAATGATAATTTTATTTAAATATCTTCGTGACACACGCAATGCAAAGTACTATCGATAATATTATATCTGACGGAAATTACTCATAGCCATATAAGTATAGTACATTTTCAACATATTTTTTTCATTTTTTAGTAATAATTCCCTTTTTGGTACATTAGTTCAGGAATCTATATATATCGAATATATTCTCCTATGCCATTTGCTCTCTTTACTGGACGTTGAAAACTTTTACTCTTTCATAATATTTTTTCCGCTTTCATCAATATCAAATTAGAAGCTGACACGATGCTTTATAGCTTCCGTATAGAATATGTTGATAATTTATAAAATGATCAAGCAGATAACAATAGAGAGATGTAATATTCTAAACTTAAATATAGAACTATATTTTCCAATAAATAAAATGATACTTAAATTCCTTAATAAGTTTTCTCATTCTACTGTTATCATAAAAACATAGATGTATATTATTGTTTATAAAAAAACACTTGTTTATAAAAAAGAATCAAAATTGAATAAAGAAATCGAATAAGGACATATTATTGATTAATAAGTAATAAGAAGTGAACAATAGCACGTAAAATAATAATACGTACCTTTAACGAATCAGGCAAGTATCTCGTAAGAAAATCTAAGAGCTTAGATAATTCCTCCTCAGCGAGTAGACGAAAATTCCGACCTCGTTCTACTGCTTCGGGGCACTCCATGCTGAAACTAATTACCGAAAAATTATTGTGTAAATCTTCAATTCTTATGAACGTCTCGAGAACAAAATTCCGATATCTCGAGATTGATTTCGGATACAAATAATTTATAACGTAATTGATAATTTAATTTTGCGAGAATTTAATATGTAATTTTTCAAAGATGCTAAATTACTTATACGTGATAACTTATTTTGAAAACTTCTGAAGAAAATTGTGTGATCTTAGCAAAGGCACGCGACATGGCCTGCTTATTCATTATCGTCACGCTGGTCTCAGTTTCTATAGATTGATGCATATCGGCGAATTACGTATAATTATGAATTGTTTGACGCGAATAGTTTGACGAGCGTTTATGCATGTTATTAGCGAAAACTCTATAACTTGAACTTTTCAAGGCCTGATTTATTGTTTGCAGTAGTTTATGCCGGAGTTTAGACTTTAAGCTAATTTTTATCTAAATAGTTTAAACTAAAAAGTTTAGATTTTTCCTTCCATACTATTAATAAAGTGTAACTCTTAATTGCAAAACTTATTGACATTTGAAGATTAGTATGAATCATCTACCGATATAAAATGACATGGTAAACATCAAATTAGAAATCAATTCTGTTTAAAATAATTATTAGATCAAAATCGAAAAATTAGTCTATTTTTTTCTGTGTTATATAATTGCAATATACAACGGTCCCATTACAATTTATGTGTTTGTTAAACAATGTTATACACATTGATATTCTCACATAATGGAAACGCGTAAGACAATTTACGCAGATACGCAAGAAATGCACGGCGTTAGTGCAATGTGGGTCAGCATAACCTTCAGCAAAATTTCCTTGGATTGTAAGGCTTCTTAATTATGTTTTAACGATGCGCAACTTTTCGTAAAGACCGACTACAAGCATAAACGCAATCATAGAAATTGATCAATCACAGTAAGGATTATAATCGACAATGATTGGATAGAAGATAATCGACTCAATTTCTTACGACTACGTTTTATCCATTGTAGAACGTCCTTAAGATTACGGCGCAACTGATTCACGAATACGGTACTTGCACCAGATGCGCGACTATGCGCGATTTGTGATCGGAGACAGTTCGAAATTCGCAATTTTTTATTCATATAAGATTTGCAAATAATGCAAATGAATATATTTATCGAATTTGCATTCGTATAATATTCAACTCGCTAACGGAGCGATTTTTTTGACAAAATCAAAGAGCGCGAATCACAATGAATCGTGCATAATCCGGCGCAAGTTTTACACAAGTTCAGTCAAATGTCCAATTGTTGTTTTTATAACAAAAAAAAGCGAGATATCTTTACGTTATCGCTTCACGTCGAAGAATAAAAGGCTAACGCGAATAACATTGAAATAAAACTCATTTTATAATGGCGTGTGCATTAATCTTGCAAATGGGGGCACGAGTGAATTCGGACGAAATGCAAAAATCGTAGATAATGATGCTTATTGTAATTTCGTAAATTTATAATTTATTGTCTTTTATTTACAAGGGAACTCGAATAATTCATACGATATACAAATAAACAAGTCTGCGCTCATTTATTAACCATAATAAATTGCTTATATGAACATAATTATTTACAGATAATGAAAAAAAGTATCGTCTAGTAGCATCTTATAATGATCTTATTCTTATTGTCTTTACATTTTTACCATTAATTTTAGTCATGCTGTTATGAAATTGCGCTAAATTACAAGACTCGACCAAGATTACCGTTTTGAATTACTTACGTTGTATCTGCATATTTTATCGTTGGATATCAAAACAGCGAGAGTTCTACAGAAAAAATGTGCTGGGCATTCTTGATAATAATTGCCGATAGCCAAGCTGTGTTAAGTATCAGCGAGAAAGCATCCTCGTAACGGCGTCGAAGTCGCAACACACACTGGAGTCGTAACGCGAGAAATTGCCAATATTTTGACGAAGAATTCGCAGATCACGACATAAAGCGAATGCGTTTTTGATTCATACCGGCGGTACGTCACGAGACCGCAAGCGGTATGCCGTGCCGGTCCAATAGCCGGTTGTGATGCAATTCCTTCCCCTTAACCTTCAGCTTAAAAAGATTCAGATATACATCGCACTCATTATAAATTTCCTCGTACTTTGCATCGCGTCGCGTTTTGGGCCGATCTTGCCGGTCATAAATTGCCGTTTTGCACAAAATCGTAAATGTGCGTATACGCGCATTTAATCGATTTACCTGAACGAGCGGCAGCCTGTCGTTTACGTCCGAGCACGCCGTGTGGATCCGTCTCCTCGCGAGGAGGACGACGGCGACGTCTCGTATCTCGAGATCGTTGATTAATTCGCACCACTGTTCGATTGATCGCGCGCGATTTCGGTGAGGACTGCGGTGTTGCAAAGCGGAGCTTCGCCGTTGCGGATGAGAATGATCGCGAACTGTTGTCAAGGGGTAGTTCCAACGGAGAAGGCACCCACCCTCGCCGCCCCCTGAACCTGCACTGCCGCCCCTGGGCCTCCGTCGCCCTCCGTGCACCGAGCACCGTCGAGGCGATAGCGCGCAGGCGTTGACGTTGCGACGCCGGCAGTGCCGCGGTTCAAACCATCAGCGCCCTTCGAGGTTTGGTACTCTGTTCTTGCAGGGCGTGATGATGTAGTTCACGATACAAGACAGCTGTATGAGTCGACTTTCTCTCTCTCTCTCTCTCTCTCTCTCTCTCTCTCTCTNTCTCTCTCTCTCTCTGTTTCTCTCTCTCTCTCTCTCTCTCTCTTTCTCTCCTGTCGAGAAAGCGGACGTAATAAACGAAACATTTTGCATTATGTACGGGCGATCGTGCCGCACGTAAGGTGGCCGAAAGCAAATCATAATTATAGGTACGAAGGTGGCACGAGAGATCGTTAAAAGTGACACGCACATGAATGTCAAGTTCATGTCTATGAACGACAGAATTTACGAACCTAAGTTTTCGCGATTGTCAGTATAAATACGCGTGCGAGTGTCGGACGATAAATGCAAATCGCGACTGAAACATGTAATTACGATATAATACGAGAGCTTAATGCTGAATGAAAATATAACAGAATATAACAGAAAAACAATCATTCATGTCCGCGTCATTGTGATGATGATTATGAGAAAGGTGTGATTTCTAGAGTCCTGGTGCAACTCGGTTTCTTAGTTGCGCAGAACTACAGAGTCTCCGCATTGTCTTTACCCCCCCAAAAAGTTGCAGAAAGTTAAGATTTGCAGATCCAATCGTCGCATAGTCGCTATAAAGAATCTCGCTTATTCTTATACAGGTTCTTGTGTCTAGTAATAGATACTTAACGATACAATAAGAGATTATTGTTAAAGAATCAAAATATTCCATAGACATTATCTTCTAGGTTGACGCTATTCAGAGATATTCTCTTTGAAAAATTGAAAAGATGTACTAAATGATATTTTTTTTATTTGATTTCTTAGCTTCAGAACACTCTGTGATGACAGTAGTAACGAATAACATATTCAGTCAGAAATACTCGGGGAAAAATGTTTCATATATAATCATATAAAATTATATATAATTATATATAAAATTGTATACAATTATATATAATTATTGGCAATTATATATATATAATTATATATAAAATATGTCCATATATATATAAAATTTTTTCCCATAATTAATCGAATTGATGTCGATGCATCGATAAATGATCGATGTCAAATGGTTAATAATCGAATGTTTTTATCATTTTTGACTTCATCACAATTGTTTTTATGTTAACTGAAAAATTGTAAATATTTGTATTTTTACGATTTTTCGGTATTGTCAATTCTACTTTGGTATTGTCGAATTGAAAGTTGGAAAGCACAATATATATCAGATTTTTCAATAGTCTATCATTCTTTTATCGATGTATCGATTCATTATAGCCGCAAAGTATGCAAGATAGGCAAAGTTCAAAGAAAAACTTGTGTGAAGTTTAGTCACAATATTATTAGAATTGCATTTGCATTTTTTTAAATAGAATAAAAATTGTTTATACGTAAAATATATGAAACACATGTTTGAATAATACGTCATGAATATTTGTATGAAAACAAATTTAAGCTCGCGCTAATGGAATATTTCGCATATACTCTTTACTTTGAATGTGATAGAATATTTTATATTTTAAATCTTGTAATTCAATATGATGTTTGTGTTCCTTTAAGTAAGTCATTATGCCGCAATATTAGAACTAAAAAATTTATTCGTAAATTAAATAAAAGGGTTACCTTTATTAAGTCAAACCTTCTATCAAGTTTACACTTAATAAAAAAAGTAGAGCTGTTTAATGTTAATTTAGTAATAATATCTTTATTCATTCAGCTACTGCCAAGAAGGGACTGGGTTACATCTAGTCTATCTCATACATTCATCCATACATCCTCATATCTACTTATCTATCTACTTTCGAATTTACATCTTATAACTCTACCATTCTACCTTAAATCTATGCTTACATCATTCCCTATACTTTCACATTTTTTACATTTATACATTTATACCTCTATACATTTTGTTCTATTTTTACTTTTTACATAACTATACCACACCTTTATCTTATTTTTACATTTACTTTTTACTTTGCTATATTACATCTTTACCTTTTTACACTTTTTACATTTTTTATATTTTTCCATTCTTTTACAGCTCATCCTATCTTTCCTATAACATCTCCTACCTATCCTTTATTACAATTATACCATCTACCAGCGCAATACTTTCCTCCTTCCTCATCTTCATCCTTTTCTCCTTCTCTTTCCAAAAATTCTTCAAAACTTTCCCTTTCTCCCTATCCAAATCATCACTCCATATCCTTGCTAATCTTTCTTCCTTACAAACGCCTAGCTCTCTAAATCTTTCTCTTATTTCACATTCTGAAACAAAATGTTCCATATTATCCTGACCCTCTCCACAAAATACACAAGTTCTATCATTTATACTATCATTTATACCCCCAATACTTGTTATCTTCTTCCATGTTATCACATCTAGTTCTTATTAAAGCTCTGATCTTCTCCCCTATCCATAATCTCTCCAAATTCTCCTCACGTAAATACTTGTGCTTACATCTAGATCTAATTCCTTATATTTCTTATTGTATCTTGCCTCTCTTATCCTACATTCTTTTATTTCTCAATGTCATTTTCCCTTCTTATTATCATACCTATAATATCCAACCTTTATTCCTCCATTCTTCTATTGCTTCTAATGCCCACCCATTCCTATTAACCCTTTTCGTAAATGTCGTAAAATTCAAGTTGATATTTGACCGCGTAACTTTGTATGAAGGAATCACAGGAAAAACATTCTACGTAGTGTTTTCGATTGCTCAGAACTTCAGCTTTCGAATGGTGCCGTCATATTTGCCGTAGGATGTAATCTGGTCCCGCTATGGCCCATTTTCCAAAAAATGACAAATTTTTTACGTATTTTTTTGTAAAAAATAATATTCTTGAAAAAATATTCATTGACCACTCTTTGAGCAATAAAACGACATAGACATCCGCTCTTTCGAACCCCACCGGAATTTTTTCGAAATTTTACATGGCGGATTCAAGATGGTGGCCAAAAGATGATGAGTCATGAAAAAAGCAGTTTTTATACATATTTTTCAAGGAATTCGGTGTTAATTCGTGGAAAATGTTGGTAAATACGTTTTTCATAGTCCTTTCTGCTAAAAACCATCAGTCATGCTTCTACTTCATTGAAAATCAAAATGGCGGATCCAAGATGGCGGACTTAATACCAAAAACCACGGAAAAGGCAGTTTTTACGCCTGTTTCTCAAGATTAACAAATTGTGTATAATACTGCAAAAAATGTTAGTAGTTTGCACTGAAATTCAAGATATATAACAATTCATCACGTTCTTCAGCCGTCAAGTATCCTTGCCGTTGCCCGACTCTAACTACGAGGAGGTAAACGTTTTTCGAAGTCTTTTTTTTTATTTTTTATTTTTTTTTCATTTTTTAATTTTTTTTTTCATTTTTTTTATTTCTTTTTTTTCTTTTTTTTCTTTTTTCAATTTTTTTAATTTTTTTTATTTTTTAATTTTTTGCTTGAGAAATTTAAAATTTTTTATTTTATTTTATGAGATTGACTGATAAAAATTGCTCGCCAGAAAATCGCTGCTGAAAAATAGCCTGAGAGAGAAGGTTCACTTGCCACTTACCAAAATAAGTCATAGTAACCAGATACAGTAACATGAGAATTATACCGCGTCTTCAATAAATTATTTTCCTCTTTTCCTCTGATCTTTTCCTCAAATTTCAAAGCTCTTATCCCCCACCTAACTTTTAACTTTTCCAGTCCTAACTCCCTTATTATTAAGCACCTTGGTATACACAAAAATCCAACTTAAATATTCATCTAACATAATCCATCCAAATCTTTTTTAGCTCCTTTTTTTCTTCTTATCCCCATATTTATACTCTATAAGACATGACATTTTTTACAAAATACCTAAATAATGTCAACCTTCTCCTAAAATCATCTTTACAAATCCTTTCCTTTAACCCCTTAAATATTAAAAAATCTTATTCACCGCCAATCTTCCTTTTCTGTCTAATTCCTTGATGTGTTCTGTATATTTTCCATTTTTACTAAACGTAAAACCTAAATAATACTTAAAATTCTTTATTTCTTCTATTATTTTCTTATCCCACTTTCATGTTTTCTTTTTTCTTTCTATCCTACTATTAAATACCATTATCTTTGTCTTCTCTACGCAGAATTCTAATTTATTTTCTTTTAAAAATCTTTTTAGAGTGTCCATCATATCTGCTAATGCAATCCTATTCTTAGCTAAGAACACCATATCGTTCACGTACGCTAACGACCATATTCTGCCATTACCTAATCATATTCAATTTATTCTTCTCCTTTCCAATTCTTTATCTATATCCGTTATATACAAATTAAACAGGAGTTGGACTCAGCACACAGCCCTCCTTTTCTGACCACGAAGCTCCTGGTGACTCCATCCTTTGTCTTTACTGTGACTTCTGTTCGCTCATATATCTTCTTTATCCTTTTTTATCAGGCTTTCACTCATTTCTTTTCTTTTCATAATTTCCCATAATTTCTCTCTATCCACACTGCTTTTAGGTCTACAAACAGTGCATAAACATTCTTCTTTTCAAATACAAATATCATAGAAGGCTAAATGTCGGTCTTGCAGTATACACTG